>APFE030322187.1:1101-22064 GCA_000404065.3 Pinus taeda
AATTCTTGGACAATCATTCCAAGGTATTTGAGACTCCCAAAGGTCTCCCACCTATTCATGATCATGATCATGCTATTCTTTTGATTCCAGGAAGTGTTCCTCCAAACATCAGGCCGTACAGATATCCCTATGCACAAAAGAGTGAAATTGAACGTATGGTTGCAGAAATGCTAGAGGCTAGTATAATTCAACAGAGTCAAAGTTCTTTATCTGCTCCAGTAGTATTAGTGCACAAGAAGGAAGGATCATGGTGCATGTGTATGGATTATAGTGAGCTCAACAAGCTCACTATTAAAGATAAGTTTCCCATTCCAATCATTGATGAATTACTGGATGAATTGCATGGATCAATTTACTTCACCAAGTTGGATCTTCGTTCAGGATATCATCAAATCAAAATGAAGACTGAAGACATTCTGAAAACAGCATTTAGAACTCAAGAGGGCATTATGAATTTTTGGCCATGCCTTTTTGCCTTACCAATGCACCTTCAACATTTCAAGGTTTGATGAATTCCATTTTCAAACCATTCCTTAGAAAATTTGTGTTAGTATTTTTTAATGATATACTAATCTACAGCAAGTCTTGGAAGGATCATGTTGAACATGTTGACAGGGTGCTAAAACTATTGGAGGAGAAACAATTACATGCAGAAAGATCGAAATGTTTCTTTGAGTACAAGAGGTGGAATATCTAGGTCATATTCTATCTCATGAAGGAGTTAAGGTAGACCCTAGCAAAATTAAAGCCATTAAGGAATGGAAAATCCCCACATCCATAAAGCATATGCGAGGATTTCTTGGATTTACAGGGTATTATCACAAGTTTGTTAATAATTATGGGAGAATAGTAGCACCTCTAACAACATTATTGAAGAAATATGCATTTTCATGGACTCCAGAAGCAGCAAAGGCCTTTGAACATCTTAAAGAGGAAATCTGCCAAGCACCGGCCTTAGCTGCACCGGACTTCACAAAAACTTTTATTGTGGAATGTCATGCTTCAGGAAATGGAATTGGTGTTGTTTTAATGCAACATGAAAGACCCATTACTTTTGAAAGTCATCCAATCAAGGGAAAGTTTTTACGCAAAGCTATTTATGAGAAGGAAATGTTGGCAAAACTCCATGCACTTAAGAAATGGCAACCCTACCTAATGGCAAGACACTTCAAGGTAAAAACGGATCATGATAGCCTTAAATACTTTTTAGAACAAAGATTATTCTCTAAAGAGCAACAAAAGTGGGTCACAAAGATGTTGGGTTATGACCTTGAAATCATCTACAAAAAAAGGGAAGAAAAATTTGGTGGTTGATGCACTCTCAAGAAAGGATGAGGATGTGGAAGCATTATTGTGCGCCATTTCTATTATCCAACCAGATTGGATAAACGAAGCAAGGGAGGAATGAAAGAATGATGAAGAAGTGTGGGTACTTATTCGAAAATTACAACAAGATTCCAGTACGTCTGATAAATTTAGCTGGCAAAATGATTTGTTATGGTACAAAGATCACCTATACCTCTATAAGAATTCCCAACTAAAACAAAAGATTCTTATGGAATTGCACACTTCTCCCTTAGGAGGGCACTCAAGATTTTAAAAAACTTACCACAGCGTTAAGAAGGAATTTTTTTGGGTTGGCCTTAAATCGAATATTCAAAAATTTGTGGTGGAATGTTTGGTTTGAAAACAAAATAAAGTTGAAACAATTAAGACACCAGGTCTATCACAACCTTTATCCATTCCAAGGCAACATTGGGAGGAGGTTTCAATGGATTTTATCACAGGTTTACCCAAGTCTAAGGGAAAGAGTGTCATCATGGTGGTAGTTGATAGACTTACCAAGTATGCACACTTTTGTGCATTATCACATCCATTTAAATCCAGTACAGTTTCTACTACATTTATGGAAGCAATTCAAAAGCTACATGGAAACCCAAAGATTATTGTAAGTGACAGAGATCCCATTTTCACTGGAAATGTTTGGACAAAATTATTTTCTTGTCTTGGTACTCAGTTAGCTCATAGCACATCTTATCATCCTTAATCTGATGGGCAAACTGAGATAGTAAACAAATGTTTGGAAGGATATCTTCGTCGCTTTGTATCTGATAAACAGGCACAATCGGTCAAATGGTTGCCTCTAGTTGAATGGTGGTATAACACTTCCTTCCATACAGCAACACAAATGACCCCATTTATGGCACTTTATCGATATCAGCCACCATCCATCACATCATATTTAAGAGAAAATTCTATGGTTCAAGCATTGGAACATCACATCAAACATCAACAACAAGTCCTCCAACTCTTAAAGGATAACCTCGTGTTGGCACAGAATAAAATGAAATAACAGGCAGATCAACATCGCAATGAAAGAAATTTTGATGTAGGTGATTGGGTATTCCTATGGCTACAACCATATAAGCAAATGTCCCTCAAGCAAGCTAAGAAGGGTAATAAATTATCACCAAAGTATTATGGTCCGTACAAGGTGTTGCAAAAGACTCGTACTATGGCATAAAAATTGGAGCTTCCTGCAGCTTCTCGATTGCACCAAGTTTTCCATGTTTCATGTTTAAAGAAGGTTATAGGTGACAAGCTCCCAGTTCAAACAATATTGGCAGAACTTGATGAGGAAGGAAAAATTATATTGGAACTGGAAGCAGTCACAGAAACAAGAACTCGACAGCTACGAAATCGATCAATTTCGGAGTATCTTATCAAGCGGAAGAACTTATTTGCTGAATATTCCACATGGGAGGAAGAGAATTTTATACAAAAGCATCCAAAACTACTCAAGCATTGAAGACAACACTTTTTTAAAGGAGAGGGGCATGTTGGGTTCCTATAATACTAGTGATTACCCCATTACTATTGTAGTTGCATACCTTACTAATATTGTTGTGCCCCTATTATCCCCATATTGTTATTACTGTGCCCCATAGAATCCCTCTATCGTTATTTTTGTGGCTTTATATTATTATTGTTAGGTCGACTGGGTTATATTGTGACTCCTTAGACTCCTATATATAGAGGGGAGGTTTTGTCATTTGAATCATCCAAGAAATGTTCATTTATGTAATGTAAAGGAGGTTACCCCCTCGAAGAAGCTGAATTCTAAGGTGTTGATCTATCCATTCTATATTTTTTGAGTTGGTTTCATAACAAACTCCAATTAACATCTAGTTCCTTTTTGCTCATAGTTCATGAGGAGGACATGTCACAACTCTACTTCTCAAGGATACAATTTTACTTCATTTGTGCACCTATTTGTATCTCTTCGTTTTTGGTTACCCTCTTGAATGGTCATCCAAGATTCCATTCCTAATTTAGCAATTCATTTGGTTACAGTAATGGATTTCGTATGAACTAGTAGCTTCCCACCAAACAACTTGCAAATTTAGAGGATAACTTCTTGACTTCATGATTCTTATAGTTTGGTATACAATTTCTACATTCCTCCCAAATTCTACGTGGTGTACTGCTACAATTTTGCCTTAAGAGCCATAAGCCAAATTAGGGTTTACCTAGTTATTGAATTTTCAACCCTATATGTTTTTTAATTTATTTGTGCGGCCATGGAGGCCTTAACAAACCATCGTTCGACCTTACAATATTGTGGGTCTTACTTACTTGTTCTATAATAATCTTCTCCTAACTTTTTTTTAAAACCATACGTATAACATGCATGGATGTATATATTCCTTTAGATTATTTAAAAAGGATCTTCCCTTTTACTTTTTTCAACATGTTGATTGTTATATCTTTTCTTTCACAAATTGTATAGATTTTTTTGTGTATTCTCTGCCACAATATTATTATGGAACTGTACCCAAATTTTTGGTTTTCTAAATGTTATTGTTGAAGTGTATGTGTGTGTATATATACATATAAGTGCCTTCCATTTCAATTCTCCATATTAGACTTCTTATATAACTCTCTATGGTACTATAGAACTTGATATATCTATTGAACTTAATTGAAAGGATCATGTATACCATGATATTTTTATAATGATTACTTGACTTGTTGTCGATTTCATTATTGGTGAAGAATTGTTTATTCCATCATTATACCCCTTCGTCTTTCAAAACTCTGTGCTCTTTTACAATCTTATTTATGCCGAGTAATATTCATATATATGTGCTTCTACTATTAGTTCTATATATTCCATGATTTCACATTATGTTTAGTTATGAATAACTAAATCCTACCCAAGGTCGGGGTTTTGTACTCTCAATTACATGATTTAGGGAACTATATGACTAGTTACATACGTGCATACATACAAGGATACAATGTAATATACCCTCATTACAACTAGACTTACGAGCATAAGAATTGCCTATTTAGTTTATAAGGATCACCTAGATATTACATGTTTCATATCGACAATTCATTACCTTAAGGAGATGATAAGAATATTTTCTTAGTCTTACTAGGATACAATTTCATCAATAATTATTCCCTTCAACTATATAATTTACAAGGAACTGCAATATAGCTAAAAGTAAAATCTTTACATGCATCTCATGTCCAATTTCTTAATTTATTTTTAGTTGCATGTTATATTGTTATCTCTTGTTTATATTATCTATTAACAACCTTTACGTAACCATCATTGATTAATTATCTTAGTACCAAAGAGAGAGTATACAGAACTATGTAAATAGTTCTAGAAATTCTCCGCATCTATATGGATACATACATATATATGTACTAAGAGGATGTACATACAATAATAATTTATCTCGACAACCAAACACACTATATTTATTAACAGTTTATCCTCTTTCGTATCCCATCAACTCGTTAATGTAACATAATACAATTTCTCTAATCTAGGTCATATAATCCGTAAAATAACCATATTTTTCAAAAATTCATTAATTTAGAAAAATATGCTATCTATGCATGAAAATTTTCTTGTATGTAGTCGATCCATAAATTCAATTTAATAATTTCAACATAACATCATTAAACCATTTCAAAATTCAATAGGTAAAACATAAAATAATTTCAAAATAATAGGCAAAACATAACAAAATTTCATCTAACCGCAATAATATGCTTGGGGAATATTCAAGAACAGAACATGTTCCACGCAACCTTGAACTATCTCTAACAGTTCCCCCTGAGCCAAGATCTTCTTGCTCCTAGGAATCAACAAATCTTTTGTTCCCAAGTGGTTCTTCCTCAATGGATTTATTTGGTTTTGATTTCCTAACGTAGGTTTTAAGAACCCTTGTTTCAACACCTCCTCAATACAAATCAATAATGTTCTACAGTGTTCCCGGTAAACTGAACCTAATCTTCTTAATTTTACTTCCTTGTAGGGCATAATTTAATATTTCAGCCAACATATGAGGGACATTTATGGCCATGCTATGAACCCAATGAATAACTATCATCATGCAATCACTGGAAATATCAAGCTTGTGATGATTCATAATTGTCTTGAGGACAACTTGAATCAAATATTTGCATGGTCCTTGGGGAAAATCTTGCATTTTTAATCCATTCATTCAAACACATACTTTTTTCTCACATATTTTATTAGCCATTTCAGTATTTCTTAGAATATGGGCTTTCTTCGAGTTAAATATTGCTCCCCCTCTGCATGGAATTTCCATTGCTCTTACAACTAGATTAGGGTCTAGGTTTATACTCTTCCCAAATATTGTTAATTCCATTGCTTTATCATCATAATTTTCTATGGCATCATTTATCTCATCATTTTGGAAAATGAATTGTCTAAATATAAATCTATAAATCTCTCCTCTTCTCGGGATATCTAGCATATCTAGTGGACAATTGTTTGTATCACTCCATGTATTGGCACACTCTTTGAATTTCTTTACTGTGAAGATCTCCTCGGAACCCTGTGTGTTAATTATTTGCGTGGAAGAGGACGTCATCATTTCAATTAAGGCCATCGTTGTCTTCTGTCAAGGCATAGTAGCTGAATGCACGTTGAATGAAATAATGGACACTACATAGACTATGAGGAATGAATGCTAAATAAATCGTGACAAATACACGCTGAATAAACCGCGAGGAATGCACATGCAAATTAGATTTTTTAAACTTGTTTCTTTATTTTTCTATAAATCACTTTTATAAAGAAATGAAAATTTTATTTAGTTAACAAAATTTTTTATAAGGTGCTTTGACATTCCTCCTTTACTCCTATATTATATAAGATACAAAATTAAAAATTCAAATTTAATATACACTTTATTAAAAATATCACTTTTAAAAATAGGGTTGCAATATTTTGATGTCATGTAAGATGGTGTTGTAGCATCTGCGACACCCTCCAAAATTTTGGCTTGCACTCCAATTTCAGAGCCTTCCTTGGTCTTACCCTTGATTGTTGCAAACACTTAAGCTCATTTCATGAGCTTTCCTAAAGCCCTCTGACCCTTTTTTTCTTGTTGGATTAACTGCTATCTTTCGGCATATGTGACTGATATGTCATGTTTGCGAACCATTTCTGGTGGTTTCGAAGGTTGGTCTTTCTGTATACGATTTTTCATAGCTATGTAAACACCCGTTGCACTCATACACAAAGCCTTGAGCACTGTCACACAAGTGTCATCATGGTCATCCTAAAGTCTATCTCAATTGTCACACTTGTCACTCCTTGTTATGAGACAGTCACATAGAGGGAATTGCTTTCTTGTTGCTCTTGTCGTATATGTTATCACATTGTCGATGTATGCTAAGTGTGTTATCTCAAGTTCAATTTCACCATAAATCTATCTTCCCCTCGTGCTTAACCACTTTTCCAAAAGTCTTCTCGACTGTGCAACCCAGCTACACCAGACCCTGACTAAACTGTGCACTGCACAATCTCAACACTAAATGTTGTGACCTTGCTATCTTGAACTGTGAAGTGTGCAGTCACTGTCCTTCCAGGTAGTTGCACTATGCAATTCCAGAGCCTAGCAGCCTCCCTTGACCCCCAAAATTGCGCAACAGTTCCTCCCAGTCTCACTTGAACTGTGCACTTCGCACTTCCAGTCCTATTGCTCTTATCCTTTTTTGTTGGAGCTCCATAATGCGTAGATACCCCAGCCTCCGTTGGCCTCCAGAACTGCTGAGAGGTGTCACCTAGTGTCCTCCCACAGTCGAAGCTCACTAACCTTAAGAACTGCACAAATTTGTTCTCCAGGGCTCTCTTCTACCCAATACTCCTTCCCTCAAAAAACTGCGCATATCCACCTCCTAGGGTCCCATCCTGCATCAGCCACTATCTCCCTTAACTGTCCAATCCTGACTCCTAGTGGCCACTACCCAAATTTTCTCCCCAGTAAGGGCTGTGCTCAGAAGTTCCTCAGCCAAGCCCGAGCTACGCTCTGCACAATCTCAGTGATCAACCCGCTCCCTGTCACCTAGAACTGCATAATGTGTAGTTACTGGGCCTTCTCTCTCATCCTGTCATCAATCTCGTGCCCAATTCATGGATAACAATGCATCATCTAATATTAGGGAGTTTTCGGATTGATGTCGTTCCGTCATGAGTGAATCACAAGAACAGTTACACTGTCCAAACATGGTGAGATGATGAATAAGGAAAAGCAGTAGGAAGCATGCCCAAAGACTCACTGGTAGTCGAATGGATGAATGAAACTACCAAGGGCAAGCAAAAGGAGCATAAGTTTGCAACAATCTTCCAAGAACGAAGATCATTGAAGACCCCACATCATCAAGCTACGCGGAGGAAAAGAGAATGCACATCCAAGAACACATCTATCACTCAGCAGTAATAATGACATGACATTATCACATCATTAAGCCAGTCCATCTCAGCAGTGCCATGAGTTGTCATATGCCACATCACCATTGTTGGCCATGTTTATTGTAAATCAAATGTATTGTAAAGTGGAAGTGTAATGGACACACATGACTATGAAGAGTCATGTAAGTTAAAAAGTAAAAAGAAGTTGAACAACCATGAGAGTAGTCAAAGAGTCACAAGGGGTAAGCATCACCCCTTGTTTATATATACCCCCTCATTATATGAGAAAAATAATTTTCATCTTGGCTCCTCCCACAAACATTAGAGAGATCAGTTAATTATGTGAGGAGAAAGGAGTGGCTCCAATGTCCCACTACAACGGCTAGTGATGTATAATGTAAATATGTGTCTTGGAACTTTTTCTTAATTATAGAAGCCTTTTCAGGCCAACACGTTTTCATGGATGACTTATGGATGTTTGTAAGACTATTCTGTGAACATTTGTATTTCCTGTTTTCTTTCACATGTACTAAGATAGTTGAACTATTTTGGTTATTTTAGTCCTTATCTTGTTGGGAATGTGCTATAATGGCTGTCACTGCTGCTTGATCCTTGTGGACTATTCCAACGAGATATTAGACAAACATTTCCTTTCTTATCGGTTATAACGACCATCACATCCGTTGTGGACTATTCCACTGGATGATAGATGGATCTTCTCTTGTTCATTGGTTTTAACGACTATCGCGTCTACCGTGGAATATTCCACTGGATGTTGGACAGGAATTTTCAGTTCATGTGTGTCTCTTCTTGGGTGGTACTATTACCTCTCACTTAGGGGCTCACTTTTCTCCCCGCTTTTTGCAGTAAGAGAACCTAGACAAAGTTGCATTGCACACTCGCCATGAACACTCACCTTACTTTTCTAAGATACCATTGCGTCACTCTCTTGTGCTGACAGGTAGAGCCGAGGAAGATCTATAAGTATTTGTCAATCGGGTCTTCATACTGGATGGGACTCCATACAAAGGAGATCCCCTGAATGTTGGCGGGTCCAGCATCATCAACAAATGGCCACAACGTCTTTCTCATGGGTAGAATTGACAAATTTCCATCATGCAACTGGTTATTCATAAATTATAGTAAATGTATTTTTTGCATTGAAATGGAACCCAAACCTTTTTATAGTAAATGTCCTAACTAGGTCACTTGACCTAATCTTAAAACCTTAAAAAATATGTACAATATAGCAAAACCCTAAAATAGACGTTGCAAACCCTGGGTGTTATCATTTTATCTATCCCTTGGAAACATTTAAACGTAATTAATACTTAAATGATAAGGTCATCTAGCCTTACTTATAGGGTTTTAACCAAGAAACTACAACTTTCAACTATTAAAATTGAAGTTTGATTTTTCTTAGCCCATTACATTGTTCCCAAACATTTATCGCGTGCATTTACTTAAGGAACAAAAACCTTTCGTTTTACCCTTTGAAATCCATGTGATTTGGAGTATTTTTTAACAACACAAACATATATGTGAAAAATTAAATCTATTTAATTCTATTAATTTTACCTATGAGTAGAAAAAAACTCTCCAAGCTTAATCATTCAATTTGGCCTTGAAATGAAGGTTGGGCATGCATTTTTGTGAAACATGCCAAAATTTCTATGTTCCACTAAAATGCACATTCAGCCTTCATTTATTGGCTAATCTGATTGATTCAAATTGTAGATTGTTTATTTAATGATTTTACACACTTTTGCATTGTTATGTCTTTTCTTAGACTTCATTTCCAAACAAGAAATAAGAACTAGTCCCACTTGTCTCCATTCTCGTTACCTAGCTATCTTCAAATCCTAACTAGGCCACTTCACCAACCTTAAACTTCAACCCCTAAAAAATATGTATAATATTGAAAAACCTTAAAATAGACCCTACAAACCCTAGGTGCTATCTCTTTATCTATCTGTTGGCAACATTTAAACCTAATTACTACTTATATTATAAGGTCATCCAACCTTATAGCGTTTCAACCAAAAACTTACAAGTTTCAACTATTAAAATTCAAGTTTGATTTTTCTTAGTCCATCACCTTGTTCCCAAACATTCTTGGTGTGCATTTATTTGAGGCACAAAAACCTTGCCTTTTACTCTTTGAAATCCATGCAATTTGGAGTATTTTTGAATGACAAAAACATATATATGAAAAAATAAAAATGTTTTATTGTATTAATGTTATATATGAGGAAAAAGATACTCTCCAAGTTGAATCATTCAATTTGGCTTTGAAATGAAGGTTGGGCATGCATTTTTGTGAAACAAGCTAACATTGCCTTGCCTCACGTCTAAAATGCATGCCCATTCTTCATTTATTGGCCAATCTAATTGATTCAAATTGGAGATTATTTATTTAACGATTTTACACACTTTTGCATTGCTATATCTTTACTTAGATTTCATTACCAAACAAGAAATAAAAACTAGTCCTATTTGTATCCGTTCTTCTGACTATTTATCTTCAGACCCTAGCTAGGCCACATGACCTAACCTTAAACTTAAAAACCTAAAAAATATGTAAAATATAGAAAAATCCTAAAATAGACCCTACAAACGATAGGTTCTATCTCTTTATCTATCCCTTGGCAACATTTAAACATAATTACTCCTAAAACAAGATCACACAACCTTACTTATAACATTTCAACCAAGAAACTACAAGTTCAAACTACTAAAATACAAGGTCGATTTTTCTTAGTCCATCACCTTGTTCCCAAACATTCTTTATGTGCATTTATTTGAGGCATAGAAGCCCTGCCTTTTACCCTTTGAAATGCATGCAATTTGGAGTATTCTTGAACAACATAAATATATATGTGAAAAATAAAAAATATTATTGTATTAATGTTAGCCATGAGTAAACAAATACTCTCCAAGTTGAATCATTCAATTTGGCCTTGAAATAAAGGTTGGGCGTGCAATTTTGTGAAGCATGCCAAAATTGTCTTGCACCACTAAATTGCATGTCCATGTTTCATTTATTCAAATTGTATATTATTTATTTAATTATTTTAAGCACTTTTTAATTCTTACAACATTCTAAGTTTTGCTTCGACTTGCCTTATGTAAAAGTTGTATATAAGTGGGAACATAGTTATGTAGGATATTTGTCACACATGATGCAAGGTTATATCTTGAGGTTAGGAATTGTCCATTTATGCCCGATTTCAAATTTCATTATCAAGAGTGTAATTGGTTTGACATGGGAGTGCATATTTGTTTTGATTGTTATCATTGGCATATATGATCAATTGCTATTTCGACAGAATTGGATTTCATTGTATAACATTTCCTTTATGAAAATGACTATGCTATGTTGCATAAAATGGTTTTATATTTAGGTTAGAATGTTTGTGATCTCACAATCAATTAACTACATGTCCTTGTGTGCATCTATTTGAGGCACACAAATCTTGACTTTAACCCTACGAACTCGATCCAATTTGACATATTCTTGCACAACAAAAAATTCTATGTGAAAAATTCATGTTAATTTTGAGTAAAAGAGTACTCTCAAAGTTGGACCATTCAATTTGGCCTTTAAATTAAGGTTGGATGTGCATTTTTATGGAACATGGAAAAATTTCTTTCCTTCACTAAAATGCATGCCCACACTAATTAGTTTACACACTTTTGAAGTGTTATATGTTTATGCTGACCCTTAAATAATTTTGCTTCATATTTCATACAACATTCCATGTTTTGCTTCAACTTGCATTGTGTGGAAGTTGTGTATAGGTTTTTCTTCAACTTGCTCTTGGGGGGGACAATTGTCCTTATTCGGAGCAATAGTTCCAACTCTTCAAATTAATTGTCAATCAAGGTAGGTTTTGCTAATGCAAGGCTTTTACACAAAATATAGGAAACGGAAAATGATGGTTAGTGCTAATGAATTTCAAACTCAATCTTTGTAATCACACTCTCAGCAACTCAACCCTCTCGCTCTTACACTCTCAAACCTTGTTCACACTCTCAGGAAATAAACAAACAATGTGGAATAATACCACTCTGTCAGACTGTCACTCTTATTTAGAAAAGAAGAGCTCTCCTAGAAACCATTCTCTTAGCAAATGTTGAAACACATTCAAATTAAATGAACACACCATCAAACTATGATGGGAATTAAATAAATTTCATACTAACAAACGGACCGGTCCAGGACCTATGTTATTACAAAATATATTGGTTAACATTATGCAATAATTAAAGCATGAACAAGGCTAATAATAACAGTAACACTACATGACACACAAGCTAGTCAGCAAAAAGGCATGGCGACACCAATGATTGAGATTTCATTAATGAAAAATACAGGATTACAATGTTGGTGCTCTCCCGCTCTATCACAATTTATTTGTTTAGTCTATCTCGTGCGGGCAGAGAGTACACCTCTTTATAATTTCACATTGCAATGATAACATCACGATAATCCCTCAATTCTCATGTGATCTAATTTGAGAATACACATTAACAGTTTGATAAAAATTTCCAAGGTTAGGACAAAGTTGTAACATCTTTTCCATATTACAATAATAACAATATAAAATTGGCTAATTGTTTTAGTTGTGTTGTCCAAAAACATCTCCTTTAACAGTTGGACTATATTTTGACTAGATGCTTTCCAAACTGTTGTTCATAACTAATTGAAGGAGTTCGACGCATCCAAAATAGGTCTTCATGTGTAACAACAATTCTCAATGAGTCCTTTTCCTATCCTTGGTGAGGAAAATCTGGAAGGTGCAGTCCTCCAACAACATCTCAACATACCACAAACCCTGTAACAACCCAATTGTCATTTTTACGAGAAAAATAGCCCAAAACAATAGTTCTCATGCAAAATTATAGGTAGAATGGGATAAGAAGGATGACATATCAAAAGAGACATACCAAGGTTGATAATGGTTGTTACAATACAAGAGAATGGTCTCGAGAATAAAAAAAGTTAGGAAAATATAGAATTGGAAATATTTAAACTTTTGTTGATGATTTTCTTTTTTAAATTTTAAATTATATAAAAAATATATTTTAATTTTAAAAAAATTGATTATATTTAAATTACAACTTATTTTATTATTTTGGACTAATTATTTAATTTTATATGGTTTTTATTTACTTATTATTTTATTTAAAAAGATAGTTTTTAAAATTTCATTGAGAAATTATATATATTGGAATTTGACGGTTATATATATAATATATATATATATATATATATTATATATATATATTATATATATTGAAATTATATTAAAGTTATATAATTCTTTCTAATATTAAAATTAGATTGATATTAAATAGTTTTATATAAAATTATTTGGAACCAATATTAAAAAAATAAATGAAATTTTTATTTTTATTTTTTATTATATGGTGACAAAGACACACATATATAAAAATCAAAATGATAATTTTGTATTTATATGCAAATATGCCTACCAAATACATCAGAGGTAGTATGCATCTATATGTTCAAAAAAAAATTGTGAGCTCTCTTATTCAACAAAACTACAAATTTTTCTAGAGGGACTCCAAACTAGATAACAAAAATGAGGTTTTGTAGGTATATTACTTACAAAAGTGACCAATCAAAGAACCAAAACAGATAATTTACATGTCCTACTATAAATAATTGATAATGTAATCCTTCATAATTGTTCAATGCCAATCCGTTTAGCTCTAAGGAATAGGAGAGGGCCTCATTAGGCCATTGATTTTTATTTCTCCTAATCTTAATTTACACCCTTCATTAGCACATAACCCCGCATTTTTAATGAGATCACAAAGAACATGGAAATATGCTATTGAAGAGAACCGTTTCACCGCTTTCCTAATTCTTTTCACAATAGTTTATAATTTTTTCTCCGTGGGATATAAGCCCTTCAACATATGCTAAATAAGGAGAGGGAGAAGCTACCTCATTTTCTTATGCTATCTGAATCCCCTATGCAAGGGCATAAACTTCATTGTAGTTGTTTGTCATGCATCTTAAGGTCCATGAATACTCTGTAATTTTAACTTACTAGGAGCCATACAACATCTATCCCCCTTCTTGCTCCATGACCTACTTTATTTTATATTTAAATATTAGTAATACAGTAATATAATAATATATATATGTTTTTTAATTTTAAAACTATATTAAAAAGTGGGATTATATGAGTATAAAACTATATTAATATAATTTTTATTTTAATTTAGAGTTTAATCATTATATATCATTTGAATAATTAATTTTATATCTATGGATTTGAGGTAAGGCTTTTGAATATATCATTTTCTATGGTAAACCATAGTTTATGTCTTTATATAAATATGAATCATAATTTATTAGAAGAATTATATTTGATATCAAAATATGTAATTAAAAACATATTTAAATATTATGTGAAAAGTACACAAAAATTTCAAATATGAGACCAAATTGATACTATAATTTTAGCTTTGATATGGGGGGATTTAGTGTGGCAACATAAAAGGTTCAAATTCAATGTTTACAAAGTACAAAGTATTTGGTGCAGCCAATTCAAATTGAATTTAGATGTAACAAATTTGACTTCAATTTCAGTGGGACAAATTTGAATTGACTTTCTTTTTTCCGATGCAACAAAAGGTGGAGAGGTTAGACCAACTCAGTTTTTGATGCACAGCAAAATCAAAATCAAGAGTGAGAAAAGTGATAAAGAAATAGGCAATTTATGGGAAGAAGCGAGCACATAATAAAATTGTTTTTATTAAATTTATTAATTAAGAGAAAAAAAGCGGGGCATAGCTCTCTATACAATCTCCACCATCCACGTAATAGTACTTCATAATTAAATTAGAATTCTGGAAACTCCATACAAAATATCAAGATAAAAATGCATGTGCATCTAGTGGGAGTTACAACCTGCTATTTCCCTCTATTTCCATAGAATGGAATCGTTCCCACTATAAATCCACATTAAGTCCTTCGCATTTTTATGTGTATCTCTTTTGTTGGTGCTTCTTTGGTTTCTATATTTGCCATCCATTTTGTTTGCAACTTTTTTTTTTTAATTTGCCATCCACTTTGAGATGGAAAATGGTGGGAGTTCTGAAGGTGCCGAATGGTGGCTCTATGTCCTCCTCCTTAGAAACAATGGTTTTTTGGACTCTTATGATATTTTTGCTGCGTTGGGTCAGTGGCCTCTGTATGTTGCACTGCTCATCGCTGTTGTTTTGGCGTCCTCGTTGATGCCAGGAAGCTGTGCATGGGTCGGAAGACACCGGATGTCACACCCCCAACTCTTTTTTTCTTAAGTTGAGCGGGTGCAGCACCACCTGAACAACCAACCGTTTCCATAGTTAAGTTATTCTACGAACTACACCTTCAATCTTCCATAAAAACTTTACTTTTAATTATAATGTGCGGAATCCATTATAATGCATGATAAACGAAAGACAAGAACCATACAATATGCAAGAGAAACTTCTTTATTATATAGCAAAATTTTTACAATGACCGGGAGTAAACTCCACCGGTGTTTACAATAAGGCGAGCGACCACCTGTGCAAGAGTGCACGGTGGTCTGCCCATGCCTTAACCGAATTATAAGATGCAATCGAGTTTTGTCTACCCGGGCGGGCGCGCCCGTGCACGACCCGCGCCCAAGTGCCAAACGCCTCCGTTTACAACCGCAGTGGGCGGGCACCCGTGCGCTCCACTGCCCACGCCTATCGTTCACCAAAAAATTTGCACACTACCCGTGTCGTTCACCTGACTAGCGGGCGCATCACCCGAACTCCACCGCGCTACACCCGTCGCACTTCACCCTTGTGTGATGTGACTGCACTCCACTTACGATGATGCGATGTGCGTTGAACGAATGGATCCAAATGACTCGCGCTCCTCCCGTGTTTATACGATTGTGAGGGTGGCGACCAGCTCCATGGTCGACCCTCCAACCCAACATGAACACCCCGTCATTTGAATCGTTCGGGCGTTGTCTCGCCCACGCCTTTGCTCAACCCTCCATCGGCTCCGTGTGTGGGGCAAGCTGCCAACCGCCCTATAAACAAGTGAACGCTCCCTTATACCTACGCGCACCTCCGCATAGTTAGAGCGCTCTCTCTCCATACTTAGTCGTTTTTCATCATGGGAGGGGTGCACGGACGTGCCGCAGCTCTGAGGCGTTACATCCTCCCCCACTGGAAATCATTGTCGCCCTCGAAAATCCTGCACGTCTGAGTACTCTCTGCTCAAATTTCGCAATCTTTCTCTTCCACTTCCAAAGTGAGTCCTCCGATTCCCAACTCTCCTCTTCCGGTGCTCCCTTCCATCTGACAAGGTACTCCCATTTCTGGTGGCAACCAATCCCTGTAGTCCGATAACTCAATATCTTCTCCAACTCCAATCCTGGTTTGTCCACTATCCCAGCTAGTCCTCTCGGTGGTTCAGCTCTCTCTGGATGGTCTCAATCAAGTCTGCATCTCTTCAACTAACTAACATGAAAAACTGGATGCTTCATGTGCATATGGTGTGGAAGCTCTAGCTCGTAAGCAACCTCCCCCACTCGCTTCTGCACTCGAAATGGTCCCTCATACTTTCGTGTTAGTTTGGCGGCCGTCCCCTTGGCTGGTTGAAACTGCTCCCCGGTAATCCTGAGAAACACCATATCTCCCACATTGAAGTGTACATCCCGTCTTCCCCTATCAGCATACTTCTTCATCCTCCTTGTAGCATTGTGCAAGCACAACTGTGCCAACTCCAAGGTCTCCTCCCAAGCCTTCATGAACCTCTTCGCATGAGGACTCCTCAAAAAACCTGTGGTCTCAACGGTGTGCGGTGCAACTGGCATCTACCCATTCACCAACTCAAATGGACTATACCCCGTCGCAGAACTCTTTTGAATATTGTAGCTAAACTGAGATATATCCAAGAGTTCAGGGCAATTCTTCTGATTAGCCGTCACATAGTGTCTCAAGTAGTCCTCCAACAATGCATTGATACGCTCGGTCTGCCCATCTGTCTGCGCATGGTATCTCGAACTCATCAACAACTCTGTCCCAACTAACTTGAACAATGTGGTCCAAAATCTCCCTGTAAATCGTGGATCTCTATCCAACACGATACTCAACGGCATCCCCCAATACTTCACCACGTTCTTAAAGAACAATTCGGCAGTCCACTCAACTCCACAAGGTATCCTTGTCGGAACAAAGACAACATACTTGGAAAAACAATCAACAACGACCATGATCCCATTATACCCCTGCACCTGTGGTAACTGAACAATGAAGTCCATCGAGACACTCATCCATGGCCTCTTTGGAATAGGTAAAGGCTACAACAGTCCTCCTTGCCTCTGTGTATCCGATTTGTCCTGTTGACAAATGATGCACATATGTACATACTCCTCCATCTCCTCCCGCATCTTCTCCCAAAAGAACCCTCTCTTCAACAATGCCAAAGAACGACCCTGCCCTGGGTGGCTAGCCCATGGAGAATCATGGCACTCCTTCAAAAGGTGCCTCCTGAGATTAGATGTCTTTGGAACATAGAGTCGGTTTCCAAAGAACAAGTAACCGTCCCGTAGAAAGAACTTTCGTGTCTTCCCTTCCTTTATTTGCTTCACTATATTCTGTGCCAAAGTATCGGTTTCCACACTTTCCTTTAATTTGTTTTGCATCTCTTCTGACTTCTACTCCTTGCTGCCCGGTCTTCACCCTCCAATGCTGCAAGTTATCCCTTCCTACTAAGGGCATCTGCTAGCGCATTGTGTCTACCAGGTCTATACTCAATAGACATGTCGAACTCTGCCAAGAAGTCCTGCCAATGAGCTTGCTTCGCAGAAAGCTTCGGTTGTGATGCAAAATAACTTGCTGCAACGTTGTCAGTCTTGACAACAAAAGGCTTCCCAATCAGGTAATGCCTCCATACATGAAGACAATGGATGATCACAGTCATCTCCTTCTCATGAACCGGATACCTCCACTCTCTATCCTACAACTTCCGACTCTCATAGGCCACCGGATGCCCATCTTGCATAAGAACTACTCCTATGGCAAAATCTGAAGCATCAGTGTGCACCTCGAACGGTCTCCCGAAGTCAGGCAACTTTAGTATCGGTGTTGTAACCATCCTTCTCTTCAAGTCATCAAATGCCTTTTCACATTTCTCCATCCAACACCACCTCTTGTCCTTTTTCACTAGGTCTGTCAGTGCCGATGTTACCTTGGAGTAACCTTCTACAAACTTCCGTTGGTAGTTGGTCATGCCCAAGAACACCCTCATCTCATGGACATTCTTCGGTTCAACCCAGTCCTCGATAGCCTTCACCCTGCTCGGCTCCATCCGTATGTACCCCTAACCAACAATATGCCCAAGGAACGAAATCTCGGTCTGAGCGAACATACACTTAGACTTCTTCAAGAACAACTGATTCTCCCTCAGTGCCTTGAAAACCATCGCCAAGTGCTTCTTATGATCCTCCATGTTGTCACTGTAAACCACTATATCATCCAAGTATACCACTACGAACGAGTCCAAGTATGGTCGTAGAACATCATTCATCAAAGTGCAAAATGTCGTAGGAGCGTTGCACAACCCAAACGGCATAACAAGGAACTCAAAGCTACCATACCTTGTTACGATCGCGGTCTTCTTCTCATCTCCTTCAGCAATCCGCAACTGATAGTAACCATGCCTCAAGTTCAACTTGGAAAACACTTGGGCTTTAAGCATACAACATATTTTGAGTGGTTGATTGAGTTCCTACTTTTTATTAGTTTATTTATTATTATTATGATAGGAAAATGAATTAACTAACAGCCGGATGGAACAACCTAGCATCAATCTTTCTAGGAACCTGGAAACCTCTGTTAAAAGGATGGAAGATCATGAAGTCAATGATCCACTATTTAATATTTGCCAATATTTTTCCAAATACAACATCATATACGTAATTCTCATTTTAATGTGGTTATGTGAAAATTGCTAAAATTGGAATGATTTTAGTGGAATGCTACTATGAAAACTTGCTAAAGTTGGAATAGTTTTAAAATCTTCTGCAACTTTCGAATTCTAAACAATTTTAATTTTCTATATACTATAGTTATTAAAAAATAATTGAAATTGTAATATATATTATGGATGTTTGCAATTTTTATTATCGAAATTTCTTTTCTTTCTATTATAATTAAGCTATAAATTTCAAAATATAATGTTACAATTTTATTATTATAAAAACATATATAATTTAATATTTGACAAAAGTATTTAAAATAAATTCAAAAACAAATCAAATCACGTGTAAACTATAGCTTATGTACAATTGCAAAATTAAATTCCTAATAATAAGAATAAATGTTAAAAATCACTGTGATGGTGTGCCACTATGTGTAGATCAAGAATAACTTATAGTCTTTAAAAAATAAAGTTGTTGCAACATATGATTATAACTAAATTTTAATATTTACATTATAATCATTATAAATGGTAGGTTACAAATTCAAGTTTTCAAGTTAAAATTAGAAATATCATTCATCCAATTTACTTCCCCAACAACATAAATTAAATGGCTCATAAAAGTATATAAGCATCAATTAATGGTATGCACAAAGACCCTTACCTCATAATATATGTCATGCTTCATAAATATTAACTAAATTATAACCTTATTTTGATTTTGATTTTTGGTTTTAGTTCAAGCATACATCATATTTTTTCTAGTTGGTTTTTATTTGAAGCATACAACATTTTTTGTCTCCTTTATTTTTATTTTTGTTTGTTGAAGTATACTACTAAATTACATTGTATATTACAATAATAACCGAGGGGCATCATGCTATATTCTTTTCAGTCATTTGAATGGTTTTCAAAAGAATTTCTCATAGCCACATATTAATATTTATATAGCAATTTATTTAGCTTAATATTAATTTTTATTTGATATCAAGATCATGCAAATACATTTAAATTATAAGGCTATACATGTGAAGATTCAGTTTTTACTCTATTTTTTATTAGTTTATTATTCATATAAATAATCGGAGAATGAATAATCAAACAAGAAGATGAACAACCTGGCACATTTGTAAACCACAGTGCAATACTTCTCGGGATGTGCAAAGCTCCGTCAAAGAATGGAAAATCATAAAATCATTAAGTCAACGATTAGCTTCCTCCAAGCTGCTTAATATTTGTCAATATTTTCCCAAACACAACATCATGTAAGTACATTAAGAATTGGCATTTGTTTTTCACAATTTCATGTGGTTACTCGTAAATAGCTGAAATTGGAATGCTTTAAATAGAATGTGAACATGGAGACTTGTAAAACTTGGAATAGTTTTAGAAAAAAATGGAAGTTTGGAATTCTAAGCAATCTCACTTCTCTATGTAATATGGTTATTGAAAAGTGATTGAGATTGTAATATTTTTATTATCTATTCTTACATTTTTGTTATAAGGTTTTTTAGTTTTTATTATATTTAAATGATAATTTAAAAAATAGCATTAAAATTTTTTAATTAAAAAAATATAATTTAATCATTCAAAATAAATTAGAAAACATATTTAGACACTTTTTAAACCATAGTTTATGTCAAATTACAAAAATAAATTCCTAATAACAAGTATAAATGTTAAAAATGGCTATCTATGATGTGCTATTGTGTAGGTGAAGAATAACTTATAATCATTATAACAGCATTACTATAAATGATTATCGCTCAATCTTAACATTTATATTATAATCATTATAAATAGTAAATTACAAACTCGCTAAATCTTAACATTTATATCATAATCGTATAAATAAGTAAATTACAAAGTCAAGTTTTCAAGTTAAATTAGAAATATCGTTCACCCCATTTACTACCCGAACAATATAAATTAAGTAGCTATAAAATTCTATTGGCATCAATTTGTGATACGCATCAAGACACTTACCTCATAACTATATAACGTTTCCAATGATTAAGAAAATAATAAAAATCAACTAAATTACAACCTTATTTTAAATTATTATTATTAATTATGAAGGAATTAATATGTGAGTAGATTTATAGAAAAACATGCAACGAGAATCTTAATCATGGATATTTTTAACCTATAAATAAGCATTGCTACAATACCATTGGCCAAAATCATGTCTTTTCAATACCATATGCCCAAGGCATCATAATTCATTTC
>APFE030322189.1:0-11785 GCA_000404065.3 Pinus taeda
TCCCCCTTGCCAAGTAGTTCGCGAATACTAGACAGTGATCCTTGTCACGGCCCTAGCCTTTGCATTTTACGCACCATACTTCCTCGCGCTCCTCTGGCCGCGATGCCCTATCCTGCTTCAAGCTCTACATTTCCAGGCAGAGATTCTATAGTTGCACGTGGATTTGTTGAACTCCCAGCCCTGAATCTTGTATCAATGGCTCATGCAACCTCATCGCCATTTCCAATGCTTTGGCTTGGGTAGAAAGTCTCTATTGTGACAGCGCCATCCTCGGGTGCGGTGTTAGAGATGCCACAAACCATGCGCGATGTTGCACATCCATGAGCATCATATTAGCCTTGCAAATTGTACTCTTCAGCCACTGATCTAGATCCCAGGGGGTCTCACCTAGAAGCATCACAATTTCTTTAAATCCGATGATTGACTGTGTCTCTGATTTCATCTCGCTAAATTCTATGTTCAGTGCATTCTAGATCTCTGCTATTCCTGCATTTGGGTAATCATCATAGTGCTTGATATACCATGTCAACATGTGATCCTACAACGTGCTCACCAATGTATCCTTCTTAATGTTGTCATCCATGACCCCTTATGCTTCCCACACTGCTCTTACCATGAACTAGAACTGGTCTGAATCCTCATTCCCTACTCTTATGAATACGGATAGCTTGATCGCGCTTGCCATGCTAAACTATGGGTTTGGTGGAGGTGGAGTGGGTGGAGATGGAGGTGAAGGAGGTGATGCAAGTGGTGGCATAAGTGGAGGTGGTAACTATTGAATGCATTGCCTTATCAAACTGACCACACTTCTCGGAGAGACTTGAGCGAGCTCTTCCTCGTTCTCTCGCGAAGGTGAAATTAAGGGACTATTTCCTAGTTCCCTGCTACCATTGTAGATCTTTCCACTCTGCGCCATTCAAAACATTAATATATTCGCATAACCCGCTTTTCACAAACATCATCTTAATCCAAGTATTCAAAGATTTAATGTACTTACCTCGCGGCCCCTTGAGAAAACATCATTCTACTTTATTGTAGCTCATGATTGTGTCTACCACAAACTCAGTGATAAAGCACCCTATTATCTGGTCGAGCCAATGGTCCACAGCTCGCGTGATCTTATCTTTTGATGCCTCTACTCTGCGCACTAATTTCAGAGTCCACACTATTGATTGGTCAAGCTTACACAATCCCTGGCTGTCAGCTAAACTCGTGATCCACTCGTACAATTCAGAAGGAAAGCATGCAAAGAAGATCTCGTGGATTTCTGTATACATGTAGCGATCCAGCCACCTTTTCTCGGATACCTGTGGATTTTTGTTTTCCTGTGTCACAAATTCATGAATCTTCTTGTCCAACCACTCTTCAATTTTCTTCTTTGTTGGGTTCCAATGGCACGACATCAGACATCCCTTAGGTAGATCTCGGTCCCAGCAACAGAACCATTTGTTGGCTTGTTGGGGCCTGACCTAGGTTTAGAAGTGATTTAGCCAAACAAATCCCAAAACTACCAGCCCTTTCGACAACAGTTCGCGGTGCACGGACGGAGGTCTCACCCAAGGTAGTACGGGAGGGTGCTAGAAGTAGGTTTCCGTACCCTAGGGATGTCTTGACCAAGTCTAGGAAGTTGGCAAACTGAACCCGCGTGCTTGCACTGCTCCATGTAGCTATCTGTCCTTCACAACTTGTGCAACTACTTCCACGTAGCTCTGTAAAGAGCACGAAGAGGTGTTGTCTAGATCCTTATTCCTCACTATGCGATTATTATAGATCTTAACTTAATTATGTGGGCCCAATATTCTCATTAATCATTCAACATTCATAACAAGTGTGCACGATCATAAAACTGTAAAGAGATGCATAAATATAACAAAAGCATAGACACAGAATGTCCCAAAATCAACTTATTTTTATTAATTCTCTGTCCAAGTACAATCCCAACTCTGCCCTGTGCACTCAGCTGCAAGGGTCTACGCACACAGCTATGGACTCTTCCAGGCCTCTACGCACTCAGCTGCAGAGCCTCTTCCTACTACTACAACCCAAAACTCAGACTTACAGACTTAGAGCTAATTCCTCATCCAAAACTAAGACTGACTTTACACTTAGAGCCTCGTGGCCGACACACTTTACATTAAATTACATTATCTTAGGGAAAAACGCCCTACAATCTTGCACACCATGCCCGCATTTTGTGGGGTTTTTACATTACATTTGACCAAAATTTGGGCTTCAAGCCCCAAAAACATGCTATCGTGTCCAACAAATCTACAAAAATTACAGAAAAATTGTTGCGAATTTTGTGTGTACTTCTGTAACAAATGGCAGTTGTCCATAGCATTATTTCCTCCTATTTAACAAATCATGCACCACAAAGCAGGCACCACACTAGGTCTTTCTTGTGCCTCCGGTCATAATGACATTGGTCCTCCTCCTGCAAGGTAACTCGCGAGTTTTCCTATCCTATTTCAGACTCTACATCTCAAGGCATAGGTTTTTCAACTGCAAATGGATCTGCTGAACTCTCAGGTTAGGATCCTATATCGGGGTTTCATGCAGCCTCATCATGATCTCCAGGGCTTCTGCCTAAGTCGTTAACCTCTGTTGCGACAGCGTGTTCCTCAAATGTGGCATCATCGACATTACAAACCATTTGCGGTGTTATCCATCCATCAAAGTCATATTAGCGTCATGAATCATGCACTTCGGCCTTTGATCTAGCTTCCAAGGAGTCTTGCTTGGTAGCATTGTAATATCTTTGAATCCAATGATCGACTACGCCTCTAGCTTCGACTTGTTAAATTCTCTGTTCAGCACAATTTGGATATTTGTGATCCCCACATTTGAAATGTCATTAGAATTCCTAATATACCAGGTCAGCGTGTGATCCTGCAGAGCGCTGAGCAGCATTGCTTTCTTTATATTATCATCTATAACTCCTTATGCTTCCCATATGGCCCTTATCATGAACCAAAACTAGTCTAGATCTTCATTTCCCACTCCCTCGAACACAGGAAACTTTGTTGTGCTTTCCATATTGACTCGTGGTGGCGGCTGAGGTGGTACAGTTGAAGATGGAGGTGATGGTGGTGAATTTGTTGGTGGTGTGGATGGGGGTGGTATGCATCGAATCCTCTGCCTTATCAAATTGATCGCACTTCGCGGCGAGACCTTCATGAGCACTTCCTTGTCCTCTCACGAAGGTGAAATCAAAGGGCTATTCTCCTTACTTCCTTCATTTCTGTAGGTTTTTCCACTTCGTATAGCTCCAGACATCAAGGTAATTGCATAACCCTCTTTTCACACAATAACATTTTAATCCAAGTATTCAGAGAATTTACGTACTTACCTTGCGGTCCTTTGAGAAAGCGTTTCTCTCTCATTATAGCTAACTAAAGTATCTACCGCAAACTCAGTGATGAATCCTCCTATAATCCGATCAAGCCAGTGATCAACAGCATGCACGATCTTATCCTTCGATGCTTCCAATCTGTGCACCAACTCTAGGGTCTACAAAATAGGATTGTCGAGTTTCCACCTTCCTTAGCTATCTTCTAGCTTCACAATCCACTCATACAGCTCAATAGGGAAAGATGCTAACAAAAATGCATGGATCTCTGTGTACAGGTAGAAGTTTATCTACTCTTCTTTTGTCAGTCACGGATTCCTGTTCTCCTGTGCCGTGAACTCATGAATTCTCCTATCCAACCAACCTTCAATTTCCTTCTTAGTTGGATTCCAATGATACGACATCAAACATCTCTATGCAGATTCTGGTCTTGGCAATGAAACCATTTGTTGGCTTGAGGGGGCCTAACCAGGTTCATAGTTATTTAGCCAAACAAATCCCGACATTACTGGCCCTTTTGGCAACAACCCGCAGAGCACGGATTGAGGTCTCACTCGAAGCAGTATGGGGGGATGTTGGAACCAAGTTTCCGGACCCTTGAGATGTCTGAGGGGTCGGTTTAGTCCAACTGTGAATACCTTCACACAGGTCACTTCGTACACTTTCATGACCTGAGAGGCCTTCTATTATAATCGCCTTCACTTAGCCCTATCCAGGGCCTGAGGTGCTTTCGCACTACTAAAGCAGCGATATGTGCCATTTCCCCAAGTTACACGACAAATCTTACCTATCTTCTTATAACAGTTAGTTATATTAGCGTAAATAGATACTTTATCTTATATTTGCTTTATCAACACATTCATATAAGTTCACACATCATATAAACAACAGAAATGGAATTTATACCCAATACATTTAATGCAAAAAATAGTAAAAGATACACAATAATTATGTAAAACTTCTATTTATTACTTCTCCAAAGATTACAGACTCAACCTACCCTGCACACTCAGCTGCAGGGGTCTATGCACTTAGTTGCAGACTACTAGGCCCTTGCACACTCAACTGAAGAGCCTTTTCCTACTCTACAGCCGAAAGACATGACTTTACACTTCCACTTAGACTCACTTCTTCTTCATTCTCTTAGTTCATATTAGATCTCTTAGATGTCTCTTTACAACATAGAGCCTCGTTGTATTTAAACAATCCCATGGTCCGCGGACCATGGGTAGAACTCTCAAGCCGACATTACATTACAAAAGTAAGGGCAGACAACCTTATGACTCAATTAAAACTTCACGCTCCGTGCCCACAAATCACATTCTTTACATCGAACTTAGTCAAAACTTGGGCTTTAAGCCCCAAAATTTGCCTTGGGGGATCCCGCGCCCAACAACTCATGAAACTTACCAAAACATTAGAATCAAATCTACTCTACCATTCTACATAATTAAATTCAAGACTAAGAACACAAATCAATAACATGCATCAAGATTCAACACACATACACAAAATTATATCTAGGGGAAAGAAACTGCTCAAAACCCCTTACTATCTATATTGCATTAATCAAAGAATTTGGATGAATACAATATGCCTTGCTCAACCTACACAAGTATTTTTTATCCTTTGTCTGACATACTACCTTTTGCCAATACTTACCAAAATTTCCAAGCCTCCAAGCTCCTATTTCATTGCATTGTTCCTCCAGAAAATTAGCCCCTATTAAATAGGAATTTCCTCAAAGATAATTGTGCAATACCTTTAGGACTTTCTTTGACTACATGCATGACCTATACAAATTGGAATTTTCTACAACTCATAATAAAACACCCTTGAAATCCAATGTCAACTAGGTAACTCTAATTTTGTGCATGCATGAGTTAATTTAGGCTGATTGATAAGTTAACTGGTTAAACACTGAAGCTACACCCCACTACTAGACCTCCAACTAGTTCCTCCAATAATTGGAACTAGTTTAACTGACCATAACTCAATTTAACAAAATTAAATTGCTACAACTAAAATTAACTCAACCTAGGCTCCTAAAATTAGGAATCACTGTACAAAATTCAAGTTCTCCATCCAACTTGAATTAACTAAGCTAACTGAGTGATAATAACTTAGTTAACTCATTCAAGTTGTATGCTAATGTGGAATTTTGAGTTTCTCCTAATTTAATTAAGGACAAATTTAAAATAGGAATTTCTTGTTGCATTTTCAACACAACCATATCAAGGTATCCCTCAAATTCTTGACGGTAAACAAATCTAACCCCATGTTTTCAAACCTTTATAAGGTTATCCTGGAGCTAGGCAGCAAGGTTATATGTATTCTAGTTATCAAAACCTTACCTATCCTTGAACACAGATACATGTTTCTTAGGCTATCCCATCTTATCCAGGGTACCCTCCACTAGACCTCAGTAGGTAGTTTCCATTTGTAGCAACTCTCTAATTTTGGGATCTACCCAAGCTCACCAATGATCCCATTACTCACTCTCCTTGGTGGTCGGTTATTCCCATAAAATTGCCCAGTAATATCCCTAAATTCAATGGAAATCCTAGAGAATATCCATCCACACACATGATGACTTATCATTTGTGGTGTTCTTCAAACTCTCTCAATGATGATTTTGTTCGTTTACATCTTTTCTAGTGTGCACTCACTAGTGCAGCAACAAAATGGTATATTGAATTACCATGAGCTTCATTTGATAATTTTAGCACCTTAGCTACCACATTCCTAACACATTTCTAGTTGCCCATCGAATATGAGACTGGAACTGAAATTTTAACCAATTTCACCACTCACATCTATGATCACATTCATAAGTGATGACTTCAACTTCATTTGGTTAAAACTTTTGTTCTTGACCAATTTTTTGTTGAATGGTTCACCAAGTATATGTTACCATGTATCACAGAAGGCATTGCCAAAGGTGGAGTCATGACCAAAGAAAAAGTAATTTATCATGCCCAGTATTTGGATCTTATCTACACCTAATATGACACAATTTTTGACAAAATAACAAATACTATGTGACCTTCCAATAATGTTCCTCAACCTCCTAGTAAAGAATCACATGTTGTCGATGGCATGATTGATTCTGCTAGCCGGCAGTCGAAGAGTAAACCATTTGGTTCAACTCTTGTTGTGGACGCTCAAATCCCTCCTTTCACTCATGTGGCTTCTACTTCCGAGATCAATGTCATTCAATCTTCCGAAGGAAAATCTCAACAACTAGGAAGTAAGAAGAAATGAAAAGGTAAAAAGAAGAAAGATAACCCCCCATTGGATAAACAAAACAACTAGTCTTCTAAAGAAAAGTGAAAACATCATTACCCATGCTTGATTTGTAATGAGGAACATTTCACTAGCAATTTTCCTTACCAAACAAAAGTGAATCAATTCCTTAAATAAGCCACTACACCGGCTGTGTTGACAGATCCATTTCCAAATCAAGAGACCAATATGGTTTCCTGGGATCCCGCTTCCTCTAACTTAGTTTAGATGCTTTCCTCTGCTAAGCCCAAAAATGATGTTATGGTGTCCACCTGAAATAAAGACTATGGTAATGTGAATCCTTTGAATGTTCAGGCTACTAATCAACCTTCTAGTTCGACTGCATCTCCATCGAATCCTACTCCAAATGTCATACCTACTGAGTTAATGATTAAGCCTCCAAAGGTGTTATCCTTAAATCTACATTCAACCCTCACACAAGAGGTTCTCAGAATTATAACATAGTTGAGGATATGGCTCAAGCTCCTTTATCTATGTTGACTCTTGAGGTGTTGAAAAATTGTCCCGCCCAAAAGAAGGCTTTTCTTTCTGCAATTGGATGTATTGATCCTTCAGATTCCAACCTAGTATTTTTTAACCATGAGAACTATACACCTCAACTTCTAGCCCAATTAGCTTTTATGATCCAAGTTTTTGTTCATAGTAATAATATCCATCATTCCATTGTGGGAAATGGAGCTTCTACCTGTGTTATGTCCATGTCTTGTTGGAAGGCCATTGGTTCTTCTTAATTAAGTCAGTCACTGACCACTCTAAAGGCTTTTGATGGAAGAACTTATAAAGCTTGTGGTATTTTGAATTCTATACAAGTATAATTAGGTGTCAAGACTATATTAGTAGAATTTGAATTTATCAATGGATTGCAAGATTATAATATTCTACTAGGTCGTATGTGGGTCCATGCTATTACTGTTATTTTTTCGACATATTTTAGAATGGTCGCTTTTCCTCATAAAAGGGGTATAATAGGCATTGATTAGATCACTTTCTTTTCTTCAAATTATCAAGTTATTGGAAGCATCCCTCTCATTGGGGAAACCCCACACCCATAATAGCACATTGTGGTTGGACTATTTAAGGATTCCTCTCTCATGGGAACCTTTTCGTTTCCTCCTCCTTCACTTCCTCACAACTCTACTTTGGTTGCCTATATCAACATGATATTTTCTTGTACTACTCCATATAATCCTTGGATAGCACCAGATGAATCTAATCATGACACTTTTGGTGACTGCATGTCACTCATTCCCATTGAGCTTGATTACGAAGCCATTTATTTGGCCTGTGCGACGCACTCTACCCTCTCCTCATTGATTAATTGGGTTCAATGTTCCTTAGATTACGACACATCCTCTGATTATTTCTCTCATACATTTCCTACCAATGACAGAATCATGGAGATCATGATGCCATATTATATGCCATGGGATGATTATCATCATCGTTCCTCCTTGTCAAATTCCTACGAGGATAATCTTAGTGAACTTTATCGACCCAATATTGTCAATCTGTCTACAAATTTTGTATCCATCCACAATGTTTATTCTGAGAAGAACTTGTTGACCATTTAAGAGATTATCCCTCTCAATATTTCAATCAAACCTAAAATTTTCAAGAATCTATATATTGGTGCGCCTTGCGCTCTTGATGAGATCAAGACTTATAAAGCCCTACTCCAGGAGCTTAGGCATGTTTTCGCCTAGTCTTATGAATAAATTCCAGATATGGATCCGAACATTGTTGTGCATGAAATTAAGACGTGCCCTGATGCTAAACTAGTTCAACAACATCTCTATCCGGTCCATCCCAAGAAGTTTGTCACTATTAAAGCCAAAGTTGAAAAATTTCTATGCACTGGTATCATCTACCCAATACCTTTAACTAATTGGGTGTCTAGAATTGTTCCAGTCATGAAGAAACATGAAACAATTAGTGTGTGTGTTGATTATCGATACATCAATCGTGCTTGTCTGAAGGGAAATTATCCCACCCCATTCATCGCCTAGATTATTGATGATTGTGTTGGATGTGAGATTTTTTCATTTATGGATGGTTTCTCCAGTTATAATCAAATCAACATTCTCCCTGCTGACCAACATAAAACCGCATTCATTTGTCCCTGAGGCACATTTACGTATCAAAAGCTCCCTTTCGGACTAAAGAATGTTGGGGCTACATTTCAAAGCAAAATAAATTACGCCTTCCATGACATCAAAAATATTGTGCAAGCATATTTGGATGATCTACTTACTCATTCAAAACATCGGGTTGATCACTCGATGCATCTTTGAGTCATATTTTTAGTATGTAGAAATTAAAATATTCGACTCAATCCACAAAAGTGTGTGTTTTGTGTAAGTTATGTTTAACTTATCCGTTTCGTGTTATGTAAACATGGAATTCATATTGACCCATTGAAATTGGCGTTCATTGATCTGCCTACTCCTTCTTCCCTTCTTCAGCTTCAATGACTTGAAGGGAAGGCTAACTTTCTTTGGATTTTCATTCCCAACTACGCCAAACTGACCAAAGGATTTACTCGCTTATTAAAGAAAGGGTTTCCATTCCATTGGGATCATGTTGCTCAAATAATGTTCGATGCCTTGAAATATTTTATGATTCAGGAATCCTAGTTATATCCCCCAGATTACCAACGCGATATTTCCTATAATTCACCACTACAGTTACTGCCATTACTATGGTATTGGTCTAGGAGGAAAATGTAGGAACTAAACCCCCTAATTATTACTTGAGTTGAAATATCAATGATATTGAAGTTAAGTATACTCATGTTGAAAATTTGGCTTTGGCAGTTGTCCAAGCTGTCCAAATATTTCACTATTAGACACTGCTTCGCAAAACTATGGTTATTTCATATTGCAACCTTGTTATAGCACCATTTACCACCCTTGGTAGATTTTATGCTCTATGATATGACTTAGGGAAACCCTTCCCTACCAGACTTGGTCCATTTTCTAAAAAACAATGTTTTAAATCCCATATGTGATTTTTCCCTATCTAAAGTGCGTGTACATGTGGTTCAGTCTATACCCAACCCGCGTATATGTGTTAAAACATTAAAAATATATATAATCTCCCTTAACTCAGGTGAGGTTTATGGGTTTGACCTGTTACCTACCTACTATAACCCATGGCCCAATTGTTTCCCAACTAGAAAAACTAATTTGGAGAAGTATAAATAAACCTCCATGGGAAGGCCTATGGGAGGAGAAAATATTAGATATTGATGTTATAGCTGATTACATCCCTGATCAAGTCTAAAGATATCTCTGTGCCTTTTGCACTCCCAAGTCATATGAAACCCTTATTTCCTTCTTGAGATGTTCATCATCCCTTCACGACATCCATGTGTATACTTATGGAGGAGGATTGTTGAGGCCTAAGTAGGACAAATCTAGAGGATAATTTTGCTTGGAGCCAGTAGACGACTCAGGTTGTAGTTATTCCATATTTTATTTAGCTTACATTAATAAAGAGGCACTGTCTTGTTCCTAATGATTATGGTCTTTATGCATTAATTTATGTCATTATTTTCTTATAAAATCTCACAATAGTGCTTATTTTCTTACCTGCTTATATGACCTAATGCTTATATCATGAACATGATTTCTATTATTGTTGGTGTATGTGATTTTCTTGAATGAGTTACAGGTTTTAAGGAATTGGAAGAAGCAAAGGGTTTGGACCCTGTGGGAACGACCTCAAGCGTAGGACCTCCAGGTATATCTCTTCTTCCTACTTCAGTAGTTTAAGTAATAGGAATGTTTGTTTGTATGTCTCTTTATGTTGTATGCCCTCCTCTCTATTGGGGTTCTCAACCCAAGACCCTAGGGTGATTCTACCTATTACAAAGATGTGTTTCCTTTATATCCTTTTCATGCTAATCACTAAATGGTACTAAGCATCCTTTTATCTCTTTTTCAATTTTGTTAAAACTTTACAAAAGAGAAACCCTATATCAAGCATAGTATTATCTCTTCTTTGGGTTCGTTAAACAAAAAATAAGACACCATATCAAGTATCATTGTGTCTATTTTTTAGGCTCATTGAAACTAAATGAAAAAGACACTATCAAGATTACTTGTGTTCTATTTTGTGCTCATTGAACTATGAAGGAGATACTAACTAATAAAACGAGGGGATGGACATTAATTTGGTCATTCTATTAGTTAAAATGGTAGTTTTAGTCATAAGGAGAGCTTCAGCGTAAATCACATGAGAAAGATTACAGCCAACGCGTTTCGAACCAACCAATGTGGTCCATCGTCAGGACAAGTTGAAAATACAGATCTAGCTCAGCGTTTTAAATAGTCCAAGCAGAGACTCCAACGGCTAAAACACCCTAACGGCTACCTTGCCAATCACGAACCCCAGTCAAACTTCCTCTAATTAATTTAATATTATTAAATTCGGAGTTAGGTTAATCTGGTAGAAATAATTCATTTATTTAATTTCAATTATTACTAATTAAAATATATAATATATATATATATATATATATAATAATTATATATATATATTATATATATATATATATATATAAATGAAAATATTTATTTATTTAATTAAATCTAACTTAAATATATGTGTATATGATCCTATTTATTGTTATTAATCTTATTATTTTTAATTACTTTATAATTAATTTTATAAAAGATTGTTAAATTGGGTCAAAATAAAAATTAATTTGTTAATTTATTAAATTAATAATGTGTTATATATATGTTAATTAATAAGATTATATGTGTAAACTATTAATATGTATAATCAATACTTTAAAAATAATTAGTTAGTTAATTTATATTAATATATAAATGCCCTAAATAAGAATACGAGAGGTTATAAGGGTTAATTTATAAGGAAAAAGGTTAAATTAGGGTAATTATATATAAATTAATTTTTAATGTTATAAGTATAAAAATAATAATATATATAATTAATAATATTAAAAATAAATATTAATTAATCAATATATTTAGATTAGCCTAAAAAGCCCTAAATAAATATTACTAGAACTAAATGCTTATGAAATAAAAGACAGTTAATTGCAATGTCAATTGTTTTGATATTGTTTTTAATAATATAAGAAATGATACATGAATAATTTAA
>APFE030322189.1:11805-32165 GCA_000404065.3 Pinus taeda
TATTTTTATTTAGGGCAATTATATATTAATATAAATTAACTAACTAATTATTTTTATAGTATTGATTATATATATTAATAATTTACACATATAATCTTAATAATTAACATATATATAACACATTATTAATTTAATAAATTAATAAATTAATTTTTATTCTGACCCAATTTAACAATTTTTTTAAATTATTATAAAGTAATAAAAATAATAATTATAACAATAAATAGATCATATACAATATATTAGTTAGATTTAATTAAAAATAAATTTCATTTCTATATATATATTATATAATATATATATATATTTTAATGAGGTAATAATTGAAATTAAATAAATGAATTATTTCTACCAGATTAACCTAACTCCGAATTTAATAATATTAAATTAATTAGAGGAAGTTTGACTGGGGTTCGTGATTGGCAAGGTAGCCGTTAGGGTGTTTTAGCCGTTGGAGTCTCTGCTTGGACTATTTAAAACGCTGAGCTAGATCTGTATTTTCAACTTGTCCTGACAATGGACCACATTGGTTGGTTCGAAACGCGTTGGCTGTAATCTTTCTCATGTGATTTACGCTGAAGCTCTCCTTATAACTATGTCAAATCACAGAAGTCTCAATTCTACAGTTTTAGTCATATCACCCTTGAACATAGCACATGTTTAGATCATTAACTTATAATTTGGTTTTAACTTACCTAAGATTCATACCGTAAATATGAGTTTTTTTCTCCTCTAAATAGTTACTCATCCATTCACTATGGAGTGCGCTTCAATAACTCTTGCATCATTGCATGATATCATGTAGTGCTCATTATTCAATGCTATCAAGTCACTTTTGTGTCATGTTGTTACATGTTCAAAGGAATTCTAAACCTCAGTTGGTCATTTGTAGTCATTGTTGAACTTCTATGTCATCCATCCCTATTGTTGGGCAGCAGATCCCCCGCGTAATGGTTTTGGGGCTTAAAGCCCACATTTTTGGGATATTGGTAGGGTAAAAACTCCGCGAAGTGCACACAGCACGAAATGTAAAAGGTAAAGTCTAACGGTAGTCTGCCCTAAAATATTGTAAATTAATCTAGAATGTGTCAGCCTACCCATGGTCCGCGGACCATGGGAATGTATAAATATAGTGAGGCTCTAAGTGTAGAAGGTAGATTTTGTATGCAAAGTTGAGATGTATATGGGTTGTTGAAAGTAAGATTGGATCAAAGTCTATAAGTCCAAGTTGTGGGGTGTAGTAGTAGAAGAGGCTTTGCAGTTGTGTGTGCAGAGGCCTAGTAGAGTCTGCAGCTGTGTGGGTGGACCCCTGCAGCTGAGTGCGCAGGGTAGGAAGTGGATTGTAACTAGAAAAAGCATTAATAAAGATAAGTTGGATTTTGGAATATCGCATCTCTGTTCCTATATTATGGTTTATGCATCTGTTATGATTTATGATTGTGTGTGCTTCTATTTATGTTAATTGATAACTGAAAATATTGAGCCTATTCAAGATCTACAATAATACTAAGCACAAAACATGGTAAAGAGCATTCTTGCTCGTCCTTTAGACTACGCAAAGGTAGTTTCTTTGAACAGACAACTGAGCGGTAGTAGCACAGTGTGAGGGGTCGATCAACGAACCTTCCAAGCCTCATCAAGACATCCCTAGGGTGCAGAAACCTAGTTCCAGTACCCCCCCCCCTACTACCTCGAGTGAGACCTTAGTCCGCACTGCGCGGACTGTTGCCGAAAGGGCCGGTAGTTTGGGATTTGTTTGGCTAAACATTTCTGAACCTAGGCCAGGCCCCATCAAACCAAAAAATGGTTCTGTTGTCAAGACTAGGATTGGCCTAAGGGATGTCTAATGTCGGAACACTAGAACCCTATGAATAAAGAGATTGAAGATTGGTTGGATTAGAAGCTTCACGAGTTCATGGTACAGGAAAACAAAACCCCACATATATCTGAGAAGAGGTGGCTGGATCGCTGCGTATATACGGAAATTCACAAGATCTTCTTCGCGCCTTTCTCTTCAAAGTTATATGATTGGATCACAAGGCTAGCAGATAGACAGGGAAGGTGCGAGCTTGAGAAACCCATAGTGTGGACTCTAGAGTTGGTATGTAGGCTAGAAGCATCTAAAGATAAGATCATGCGGGCTATAAACTAGTGGCTGGATCAGATCATAGGAGGGTTTATAACTGAATTTACGTTAGACACAACTGTCATCTATAGCGAAGCAAAAAGACATTTTTTCAAGGGACGACAAGATAAGTATGTCAAATCATTAAATACCTGGATTAAGATGCTCTTATGTGAAAAACGGGTGATGCGAATCCATTAATGAGTGGAACGATGCGGAGTGGAAAGGCCTACAAAGGTATCGAAGGGTTAGGAAATAGTCCTTTAATTTCACCTCCGTGAGTAAGTGACAAAGAGCGTGCTTGGGTCTCTCCAAGGAGTGCGGTCAGTTTGATAAAGCAGCGCATTCCACAGATATCATCCTCGCTAATGCCACCACTCCCGTCACCTTATTCACCTTCAACTTCACCTACACTACCTCCACCAAACTAGTAGTTTAGCATGGCGAGTGTGATCAAGTTGCCTGTTTTTAGAGGAGTAGGAAATGAAGAGCCGAATCAGTTTTTGTTCGTAGTAAGGGCAGTATGGGAATCGCAAGGGGTTATGGATGATAACATCAAGAAGGCCACATTGGTAAGTGCGCTCCAAGATCGCACGCTGACATGGTATACCAAGCACTCGAATGATCACTCGAATAATGGAATAGTGGAGATCTAGATTGCATTGAACAGAGAATTTAGCCGGCCGAAATTGGAAATGCACTCGATCATTAGATTCAAGGAGATAGCAATTCTTCCAGGAGAAACCCCTTGGGATTTGGATCAGAGTCTGAAAATTATGATCCACGAGGCTAATATGACACTAATAGATGCATAACACTGCGCGTGGTTTTTGGCGTCTTTGACACCACACTTGAGGACGACACTATCGAAACAGAAGCTCTCAACCTAGGCAGAGGCATTGGAAACAACAATGAGGTTGCATGAAACACCAATACAAGATCCGAGGTTGGGAGTCCAACAAATCCACGTGAAACTAAAAACCCTATGCTTAGAGATGCAAAGTTTGAAGCAGAATAGGGTGCCCAACTAGAGGTGCATGAACAAGTGTGGTGTATCAAATGCAAAGGCCAGGGTCATGACAAGGATCACTGCCCTATATTCGTGAACTATTTGGCAAGAGGGGGACCGATGCCATTGAGGCCGAAGGTACAAACAGTTCCAAGTGTAGCACCCACACTCTGGTGTGCGATTTGTTAGGTGGGCGGAAAGCACGCGACGGACAATGGTCACCTATTGTAGAAGTATACCTAGACTCCGCAACAAATGTACTGTAACTTCTATAGATCAGTAAATCACGATGAGAGAACGTATCAGAGCTCTGAGCTAATGATGGATAGGATTCCAGCCTATTGAATGCACACTGAAATGCAAGGTTTCGATCCAACTGCAGCAATGGCATGCAATGGATTCCAAGGACGCGGATAAGGTTGAGGAGGAATGGGACCTGGACGAGGGCACAAATAGCTGATATTCTATAATTGTGGAGGACCGAGCCACTACGCTCGGGATTGTACCAACTCGACGAGAATATCTTGTTCGTACTGTGAGCAGTTTGATCATGAGATGGTAGATTGTCCGACGCTAATCGCACAAATGTGTGAGAAAGGGGTACTACAGCCTACTCCAACTCAAAATATCCAAACGATGAGGTCTGAACCACGTGAAGAAGATCCCAATGTGAATATGATGCTCAGAAGTGGCACAACCACGGGGGAAGATAAAGGGAAGCAGCCTAAACAAGATACCTGGGTATGCAAGGCTCCTACAAAGGAATTTGAGTTTGATTTAGAATGTGCAAGAGAAACATTTGTGGAGGCTAAGAAGAGCTTCACGGAGGTCTCTACTTCAGGTAGTAAGGATCGACCAGAAATAGGAATGGATCCTTCTATGCTTACTACCTTTTTAGAGACATGCATGAAGTTGCTACATGACAATAAGGCGATTAAGGGTGTTGAAAATTGGCAACAAGAAATTGCTAAAAATAGAAGTGCGAAAAATAGCAGTTTGGCCAATGAGCATTTTGGCCACCTTGGGTGAGAGGTGAAACTGCTGTAAATAGCATCTTCTAAAAATAGCATTTTTGAGTCCCTTCCTATTTATAGTAGTCCTTGGTCTATCTATAGGAAGTAAATTTGAATTTGGTCTTACCAGCAGTTTGGAATATTAATTAATTAATTCAGTTTGAGTTAATTAGTTAAGGAAAATCAAACTTGAAGTCTTTGTGAGAACATGCAACTATTTCTCCACTAATTAGGGAATGTGTCCTTGATTTGCTCCACTAATTGAGGAATTAAGGATGAGTTATATGTTGAGAGGATTAGTTGACTTAGTTTAACTTAGTCAAGTTCAGTTAGATTCATTTAACAAGTTGTTAAATTAATGAGATATAGTTTGTTAATGCTTGCATGCATGTGACAACTATTATTTTCAAGTAACTGTGTATTCACTCATGGATAACTGATGCATGTCAATTCTGTCAGAGACTCGGTTGAGATCAGAGAAGGGACAGTGTACTATCAATTGGATGAATATTTTTTCTATAAAGGAAGCTCATCCATGATGAGGATTTATCTCCTTCAGGTTTGTGCAGTTAGATCAAAAGTTAGTGAGTGTGTGAAGAGGCCAATTCACACATGTGACATCACTGGACCCCAAGGAAATAGAGGCTTAGAGGACAAAGGAGAAGGTTTGTGAGAAACCTTTGACTATCTATGAGCAGTAGAGGGATTGTACTGAGAGTTGGATAGCTTATGAGCTAAGGCTTTGTGTAAACCGGACTATATTTCCACTTGTATGATAATACAGAGATGGGTTTTTAGGGAGGTGTTTTCCCTGGGTAAATTATTCTATGTTATGTGTGATTGATTCCTTCTTATCAACTATATGTGTTCTTATTGATGTTGCTCATGGTTGATTAAGCTTCCACTAAATTGTTTGTAGAAGTAGATCAAGTGTTTTGCTTTAGTACATTGCATTACCAAGTTATCTACAGGTGGGAAATTTCTACATGGTATCAAAACTAGTTGATTTGTAGAAAACATTTTAAATGGTACCAAAGCTACCTAATTTGTAGGAAAAAAAATCTACAAAATTCTACAAGGTATCAGAGCATAGGTGATCAAGGAAGAACAATATACTAGAGGAAATTTCAAAGTTTTTAGTTTTGGGTCGAGCGTTTGCAGAGAATATCTGAACATTTTTGTCCAAAATTTTCAAAAACAAATAGAATATTTGGATTCCTTGTGGAAAAATACCCAAAATCAAAAAAAAAATCTGCTGAATTGGAGTTCGGATGAGGGAGATATCGCTGATTTAAAATCAACTCTTTTTCTAAAAAATTTCGTGACAGCGGGAAAGTGGAAATAGATTGGTGTGCTAGCAAAGAACTTATATGAACTTGAGGTACAAGATGCATGCAAAGCCTTGAGGAGCAAGGCAAAGGTTAGAGACTTGGTGGTTGAGAGGGAGAGTATATTACCTCTCAACATGCAGTGCCAAAAAAAGTCTCTGACAATTATGGAGGAGCCACAATTGGTGTTGCAACTTCAGGAGGCTGTGGAGCAGCCACAATAGGGGAAGCTGAGAGGAGATTGAATAGAGACATCTACTCATGCAGAGACCTCCAGTAGAGGGAAACTTTGAGCCAGGTGGGTAGAGGGATCACATGCAGCCATAACTCCAAGTAGGTGGTGGGGTGATGCGGAGTGATCGACCCATGGAGGAGGGGCAGGATCCTTGAGGTACCCAACCTCTTGGATGAGACCTTGCTATGGGAGGCCCGATGTGGAGTAGCAGGAACTGACTGATTGGATAGAGACAAATGCAGATGGAGCAGTAGAGAGAGCTATAGTGTAGGGAATCCCAGGACAGCATAGAGCATGCAGGCTACAACAATGCGAGAGGCACAAGTGTGTTGCACTGTGCGGGGTAGCACAGAGAAGGGTGCAATGGTGCGAGATGCATGGAGATGTTGGAGTAGTGCAGAGGTCAGAGAGGGAGCACTTGTCAGCAGCAGGTAGAGCTTCAGCATCAAAGTATGTTTTTAGCCCAACGGAGTGGTCAGTTGGGAGTTTTTTTTGTTCCGAGATTTGTTGGAGCAACCACACTTGGTAGATGTGTTACATGCAGAACATTCTAGAGGTACAAGATTGGGTTCGAGAGGAAGTCTTTCTTGTTGAGAGGGAGTGTTGAAAATTGGCAACAATAAATTGCTAAAAATAGCAGTTTGGCCAATAAGCATTTTGGCCACCTTGGGTGAGAGGTGAAACTGCTATAAATAACATCTTCTAAAAATAGCATTTCTAAGTCCCTTCCTATTTATAGCAGTCCCTGGTCTATCTATAGGAAGTAAATTTGAATTTGGTCTTACCAGCAGTTTGGAATATTAATTAATTAATTCAGTTTGAGTTAATTAGTTAAGGAAAATCAAACTTGAAGTCTTAGTGAGAATAATTAATTAATTCAGTTTGATTTGCTCCACTGATTGAGGAATTAAGGATGGGTTCTATATTGAGAGGATTAGTTGACTTAGTTTAACTTATTCAAAATAAGTTAGATTAATTTAACAACTTGTTAAATTAATGAGATATAGTTTGGTAATGCTTGCATGCATGTGACAACTATTATTTTCAGGTAACTGTGTATTCACTCATGGATAACTGATGCATGTCAGTTCTGTCAGAGATCTAGTTGAGATCAGAGAAGGGATAGTGTACTATCAGTTGGATGAATATTTTTACTATAAATGAAGCTCATCCATGATGAGGATTTATCTCTTTCAGGTTTGTGCAGTTAGATTAGAGGTTAGTGAGTGTGTGAAGAGGCCAATTCACACATGTGACATCATTGGACCCCAAGGAAACTGCCCAAGGAAATAGGAGGCTTGGAGGACAAAGGAGAAGGTTTGTGAGAAGCATTTCATTGTCTATGAGTAGCAAAGGGATTATACTAAGAGCTGGATAGCTTCCGAGCTAAGGCTTTGTGTAATCCGGACTATATTGCCACTTGTATAATAATACAGAGATGGGGTTTTAGGCAGGTGCTTTCCCCGGGTAAATTCTTCTGTTATGTGTGATTGATTCCTTCTTATCAGTTATATGTGTTCTTATTGATGTTTCTCATGGTTGACTAAGCTTCCACTAAATTGTTTGTAGAAGTAGATCAAGTGTTTTGCTTTAGTACATTGCATTACCAGGTGATCTACAGGTGGGAAATTTCTACATGGTATCAGAGCTAGCTGATTTGTAGAAAAAGTTTTACATGGTATCAAAGATACCTGATTTGTAGGAAAAAAATCTACAAAATTCTACAAAGGGACTACAAGAGTTGATTGCTAGGTGTGCAAGACCAGGTGAACCATGCGTAGTCTGAAAATTGGGAAGGCATGCACTGCACACTGGCAGGGAAATGAGATTGACGGCGCAGATTGGCGAGTATGAAATGGATCAGGTGATCTTAGACTTAGGTTCGGATGCAAATGTGTTACCAAAACAGACATGGGAACACATGGGCAAGCCCGCGCTACAGTGGTCTCCTATTCAATTATGGATGGCGAAACAACAAAAGATCGTGCCCATGGGAAGATTGTAAGGGGTAACAGTAGATATCGAAGGTGCGAGCTCACAAACCAATTTTGAAGTAATAGAAATTGTGGATGATAGTAACCCTTACCCCGTGCTATTAGGGATCGATTGGGCCATGGTCATGAATGGGGTCACCAATCTGAAGAAGCGGAAAATGATATTTGAGAAAAATTCCCTACGTGTGATAGTTCCGCTAGATCCCACTGAAGGACAACGCTACGCCGAACCCATGCGCAACGATGGAGGTGATGAAGAGTTGGATTGTATCTACAAAATAATCACACAAAACCAAGATTGGCTAAATCTAACTGCAAATGGAAGGGTCTTGTGGGAATGTGCAGAATCCTGCCTTGTGGATTCAGACGAAGAAGATGAATGATGGCACAATCAATTAAGTGAAGTGACTACCCTAAATTGTAATATGATGACCAAATCACTGTGTTATGCAACTACCCAGGCTCACAATCTACCAACTTATGATGGATTGACAATGGTGGAAGAATTATTGGACAAGTTTGAGAGTGTAGTACCAGAGCATCAGAGGTTCGATGCATTAAAATGGGTACTACGCACAACACTTGTGTGTTGGTGGGGAACACATGAAGGAAATTTTGAAAATTGGCACGACTGCAAAAGGATGATGCAGCTAAGGTTTGGGAAGCTGGAACTACGAATAAACAAGAAGTATGATGGACGCGATGCCCTGTGCATGCACCTCACAAAATGGACCAAGGCCTATGGCGAAGAGCCCTAACTTGAATGGGTATACTTATTCTATCATACCCTAGATGTTTTCCCAAAAAACTGGTATACTAAGACAGAGCTCCAACATGGTACGGGAAAATGGGATATCTTGCATGAGAGATTTTTGTTAATGTTCTTATTTGAAGACCAATGGGCGAATACTGTTGACAATGCACTGCAAGTTTTGAAAGATGCCATTTTCAAAATACCACAGGAACCACGAGAAATCATTCGACCCACCTAGTCATATCAGTTAAGCTAGGCCCTAGAATGTTACTGATCCAGGTGGATGTTGGTGGCCACCCACCTATCCCACTTGGACCCCCATAACTATCTCTTTCATTTTTTTCAGTTTCCTAAATTGTAGCACAATTTACTATTTTTAGCATTTTTTCGGGTCCTGAACTTCTGGAGCCATTTTGAGGCCCTAAACGATGTTTTTTGGGAAATCTGGGGGCAACATGGGTCCATGGACTAATGTTTCTCTTCCCAAAGTGGTAGTGCTCGAATAGATCTTTCTAACAAGCTATTGTACATGTCAAACAAAGATCGTATGCCAAAGTTACGACCCCAGGAAGTTGATGTACCAATTTACCCAAACGGGGCCCACAGTGTGGCGTTTCATCTTCTAGGGTTAGGTTTTGGAATGTTAAGGGTTTTCCATTGTTTCTCAACAATAAATAGGCCTTCGAGCCTCATTGTAACATAGTTCAGAGGCATGTAGCCACCACATCTCTTCTTAGAGATAAGCTACCATCGCCCTAGCTGTTTATTTCCATTTCTGTTTGTTAGCATATTTCAGTGTTTTACAGTATTGAAATGAAGTATTATTTCTGCTGCATCTCAATATTTATGTTTATCTCATCTTTGTATTTATGGTTATCTCTATAATTTTTTGTGTTCCTATTTAAATCTGGATCAGTTACAATGTACAAGTAGAGGATGAGGTTGAGGACCCCCGAAATATTAATATTTCAGAAACTGAATGGAGTCGTGAAGTTCGAGGACTGCCAATCGAGGACCCCAACATCACTATGCCACTAAAAACGAAACAGGTAAACATTGGTATAGATGAGAAGCCAAAGTACGTGACGCTGGGGGACTATTGTGATGATGCCACGGTGGATAAGGTCGTCGAGTTACTTCGTGAATATCAAGACTTATTCCTGACCAAAATCACGAACTTAAAAGGGATCCTCGGCGACCTAAGAATGATGAAGATAACTCTGAAACTGGACACGAAACCAGTTAAGCAGCATCCTTACCGTTTGAATCTGAAATATAAGGAAAAGGTCCGAGAAGAATTGTACAAAATGCTTACAACAGGAATTATTGAACCAGTGGAAGAGTCTGACTGGGTAAGTCCTATGATAGTGCAGGAGAAAAAATAGAAGGGTGAAATTTGAATCTGCATGGACCTCCAAAAAATGAATGATGCCTGTGTTCATGATCCATTCCCAACACCATTTACAGATGAAGTCCTGGAGAATGTTGGTGGAAATGAAGCGTACTAATTCACAGATGGGTTCTCAGGGTACCACCAGATCAAGATCGCACTGGAAGATAGAAGTAAGACAACCTTCACAACCAAATGGGGATGTTTTTAGTACACTGTGATGCCCTTTGGGCTGTATTTTCCCACGTAGTAGTGGTTGCATTTAAGGAATTCATCCATAAGTTTTTGGAGGTTTATTTTGACGATTGGACTGTATTTGGGCTAGTCAAGAAACATGTAGCAAGCTGACGGTTGATGTTGGATACTTGCTGACGACACCAGATTTCACTAAACATTAAGAAGTGCACCTTCCTCATCCCCTTTGGAAATTTGCTCGGCCATGTGGTCTACAGACAAGGCAATGGTGGACCCTGCAAAGATTGTTGTCATACTCAACCTGCAAGCGCCACGAAATTTCAAACAACTCTACACCATGTTAGGGCACACTGGCTACTATCAAAAGTTTATTAAGGGCTATGCACAAATCATGACACCAATGGAACAATTGTTAAAAAAGGATGCTACATATTGTTGGAATGATGATTGTAAGAAAAGTCTGGAGATTCTCAAGGAAAAGATGTCATCCGCGCCCATTTTGGTTTTCCCAAAGTGGGACATCGAATTTCATGTACATGTTGATGCGTCGTGTATTGCGTTCGACACTGTACTCACACAAGAAGGAGCGGAAGGCATTGATCACCCGATCGTTTTCGCAAGTTGACAATTGTCCAAAGCCAGAAAGAACTATTCTACTATTGAGTGTGAGGGATTGGTGATGGTATACTTGCTCCAGAAATACCGCCACTATCTACTCGGGGGACACTTCAAGATGTATACTGATCATTCTGTGTTGAAATACCTGGTGAACAAGCCTGTGTTGGGGGGGCACATTTGTAGATGGTTGTTACTATTTCAAGAATATGATTTTGAGGTCATCGTAAAGCTCGGATGCCTAAACGCAAGCCTAGATCACCTGTCACGAATTGAGAATGGTGAGGAGCCAACAAATTTGGAGGAAGGACTACCGAATGCACAACTCTATGTGGTGTGCATCACGGACAACCATTTTGAGGATATAATCCACTTCTTAACCATAGGGATATTCAGTACAGCAGAAAAAGGAATTGGTGGTATGCGCGGCGGGATTTACTGTTATCATGGGACAGCTCTACAAAATGGGAAATGATGAAATATTACACAGGTATGTACCGAAATTTGAAAGAGGGTAGATCCTTGCAGAAGAACATGGGGGGGGGCTGTAGGAGGACATTATGCAGGACGAGTGACAACACAAAAGATTATTCACACTAGACTATGGTGGCCAACCCTACAACAAGACTCGAAAGCATACTGTTGGGCCCGTGATGTCTGTCAATAGACTAGGAAACCATCGCGCAGGGATGAGATGCCACTCAATCCACAGCTAATGGTGCAACCATTCGAAAAATGGGTGATCAACTTTGTGGGGCCTATCACACCTCAAGGGAAGATGGGTGTGCACTACATCATCAATGCCATAGAGTATTTGACTAGACGGGTAGAAGCACAACTGGTTAAGGACTACACGGCTGCTACAATTACAAAATTTTTATTTGACAATGTCTTGACATGGTTTGGATGCCTGAAAAATTTAATGAGTGACCGCGGAACACACTTCCTAAATGAAACTATCAGCTCACTTACTGAGGAATTCTATGTGTGTCATCAACAAAGCACGTCGTACCATCCGCAAGCGAATGGGACCATAGAAGAATTCAACAAGATTCTGGAAACTGTGTTGACCAAAGTATGTAACGCGCAGCGAACTAATTGGGATTTATGTATACCTGTCGTGCTATGGGCATACAAAACCGCATACAAGAAACTGAAGAGGCAGACATCGTTCAGATTAGTCTATGGCATGAAGGCCGTCATGCCAATGGAATACATCGTACCTAGTTTGCGGATAGCAGCGATGATTGGCATGGAAGACCGCACAACCTTGGAAGAGAGGCTTGTGCAACTAGAGGAACTAGAGGAAGGATAGTTTCTGGCAAGATTCCATCAACAGGTACAGAAACAGCGCAAGAAAGTTTGGCATGATCGCCATATCAAGTTGCACACATTCAAATTAAATGATTTAGTATTGTTGTATGACAACAAGTTTGAGAAATTCCCTGGAAAACTCCGAATGCAATGGTTGGGACCATATGTAGTTAAAGAGGTCATAGATGGAGGTGCGGTCCAACTCAGCAAGCTTAATGAAGAGCCCTTCTCAGGAAGAGTAAATGGTTTTTGCCTGAAGCTCTACACAAGTGGGTTGACTGACTAACTAACTAACCGAAGAATAGTCTCAGCACTTCAAGTAGTTGAAAGAAGGCGCAAGACTATAAACGAGTCTGTAGGAAAGCTGCGTGGAAACAGGGTTCCGCGTATGGCATGGTTAGCGCAAGAATTGTGGTCGCATATAAAGGGTTGCACTGCTGCGCCGAAAGGCGAGACAGTAACCATTTTGGTCACTATTCATGACAAGATGGTTAATCTGAGACAATGAGAAGTGGACGGCAGGCATTTAAGGTAGGAAGTTAGAACTAGATTTGAAACGATCTCTCGTCAGTATCACATTAATGCACCAGAATAGGAGGGAATGGTCAAATTTGAATATTGGCTGGCCTATAAATCACAGCTGGTCGTCTATCGAACAACCCCTGGCACTATGAGACCTAAGTTATTGAGCTATCTAATAGATATGGACCCATCCAAATTCGATGTTTTGTGAATACCCCTAGTGGTTGCAACATTGCCAAAAGAGACACTGAACCCTCGAGATGACATAATGCCAATAGTTGAGGTCGCCATGTCGAGCCCAACGCCAGTGGTGGGTGATATACCGCAAGTTCCTAGACTGATAGCAGGATTGGTCCAGATGTTGCTGTGAAACATGTGGTCTCATAAGCAATATATGAAAGATAGGGGTGAGATGGTGAATCTTGGGATAAAAGACTGAATTCCATTGAAAAATGCATCCCTGACGAAACTTGAAGATTGGGATCTCGTGGACAGCAACATCTCTCTTGCAAAAATGTAACAGAAGCCTCAGCAAACATTGAATATATGGCACCAGAGATTGCAGGCTTGCCACTCTTGCACAAAGAAATCATGGCTTTGGCAACCCAGCTAGAGCTAAAATCCTATGAGAAGCCTCTTTGTGTTAACCGAGCAGAGCAGAATGAGCATCATCAGTTATATGAATTAGCAAGGGCAATGGAGAAAGATTTTGAAGAAGTATTGCAAGAGGCAAGGGTGGAGCAACTAAGAGTTGGGCGTCACTCACAGGGATGGTGGACCACGAAGCCTTGGCAATGTGTCCCACCACACCGACGAGTGACTCGGGATGAGTCACGATGATTGTGTTGGGGGGATGTTGGGCAGCAGATCCCCCGCGTAATGGTTTTGGGGCTTAAAGCCCGCATTTTTTGGATATTGGTATGGTAAAAACTCTTCGAAGTGCACAAAGCATGAAATGTAAAAGGTCAAGTCTAAGGGTAGTCTGCCCTAAAATATTGTAAATTAATCTAGAATGTGTCGGCCTACCCATGGTCCACGAACCATGGGAATGTATAAACAGAGCGAGGCTCTAAGCGTAGAAGGTAGATTTTGTATGCAGAGTTGAGATGTATATGTGTTGTTGAAAGTAAGATTGGATCGAAGTTTGTAAGTCCGAGTTGTGGGGCGTAGTAGTAGAAGACGCTCTACAGCTATGTGTGCAGAGGCCTAGTAGAGTCCGCAACTATGTGCACGGACCCCTACAGTTGAGTGCGTAGGGTAGGAAGTGGACTGTAACTCGGAAAAAGCATTAATAAAGATAAGTTGGGTTTTGGAATATCGCATCTTTGTTCCTATATTCTGGTTTATGCATCTATTATGATTTATGATTGTGCGTGCTTCTATTTATGTTAATTGATAACTAAAAATATTGAGCCTATTCAAGATCTATAATAATACTAAGCATAGAACGTGCTAAAGAGCATTCTCGCTTGTCCTTTATACCACGCGGAGCGATAGTAGCGCATCGCGAGGGGTCGATCAGCGAACCTTCCAGACCTCATTAAGACATCCCTAGGGTGTAGAAACCTGGTTCCAACACCCTCACCTACTACCTCAAGTGAGACCTCAGTCCACACTCCATGGACTATTGCCAAAAGGGTCGATATTTTGGGATTTGTTTGGCTAAACATTTCTGAACCTGGGTTAAGCCCCATCAAGCCAACACCTATTTTAGTTGTATTTGGTGACTTCATCCATTCACATCATATCTAAATCTATTCCATGTCGATTGATGGGGGATACATTAAAGCCCTGCTTTTATGGATATTCTCCTATTGACTTCGTCTTATTATCTAGAAGCTTGACCTAGGAATTAGTAGTACCTTGGAGCTTGTAGTCCTCAGTGGTATGATTCCTCATGATTGACAATTGTTTTAGCTCATTGACCCCTGATTGGTTGAATCCACTTGTGTTCAACATCAACACATTTATTCACACCCTATGGGTTGTTCTAGGTACCTTGGGGTTTATTTTCATCATTGGTGGGTCCCCTCACTTATGTTAACAATATATCCTAATAACCATTAATTAAATGGTTTTTACCATGCTCAACATCAACTCATTTATTCACATGTTGTAGATTTGTACCATTGGGATTGAGTATAATACCTTAGGTTTAGGGACATCTCACTCTTATATGGCATCCTTCCCAATATTATTTGGAGAATGTCCTAACTTATGTACTTTGATGGCTATTCTTGGGCACCTCTCTTTTATGTGTCCATAGTCCTACTAATGTATACTATGACATAGATCCTCATTGTATACGATAGTGGCTATGTTATTTTAGTCTCTTGCATGGATCCATTATGTATTTCTCATGGCCATGTACTAACATTTCATGTCATAGATATTCATTGTATGTTTTGGAAGCCATGTTCACTTATTATTTATGCCAAGAATGGGTATTCTCTCCTCAAGTATAATCTTATTATGAATGAGACTTGGTTTTCATTATTGCTCCAATATGATCCCTTAGTTTTAATTCCTTCCTCACATTTTGATTTATATTTTTGTAATGCATTTTAGCCAGCAGTTTCTCTTCTAACCCCATGCATTAGGGGGTATCCGTTATAATCATCTCTTCCACTTTATTTTACTAGGAGGAACCTAATAGAAACCCCCTTCAATTGTTTGTTTGAATTTATATCTTCTCCTCCTTTTTTGTGCTTAGTTAGTATCCCATCAATGTCATAATCTTGGCATCTTGTGTGCTAACTAATCCCTTACAAGTGTGCATGTTTTCACTTAGTATAAAACTTGCCTTCATCCAGGGAGTGATAGAGGCCAAAATTCTAGAAGTGGTCCTTCACAAGGAGATCAACTCGACTTATCTTATCCTTAATTATCTAAGGATCAATTATTTAAGAAGTTTTCTAGATTCTCATGGCCCTAGGTATCCAGGTCCATCCTCCTGGATATAGGGAAGGCTTATTTAGCAAGACCCTCTCAAGAGTGAGGAAGGAATTAGAGAGGTAACTCAATGATTTTGGAGAAATATTGCCATAATGTTATTCTCTTACATATCAAATGAGCCCAGTTTTTTTGTAAGTTGGGGCAAGAGCAGAACTTATAAGAGATACGAGAACACACACTATAACTAAGATATATTTCATTATGTAATTTTTCTATGATCTAAATGTAAGCTAGTTTTATTCTCCATACCATGTTTATGTATGTCAAAAACTTGATTGATTTGTTGCATTTAGTTTACATTGGTTGCTAATTTTCCTTCCACAAAGGAAAATCTTATCCTTGTTTGTTTGTTCTTGTGTGTATGGATTTGAATCAATGATATGGAGTGGGATCCCCATGTAGGAGAAGGTTTTTCACTTGAAAAAGGTGTCTACAAAATACATTAGCTTGCAATGGTTTGAGATATGATCATTCATCTATTTATCTCTATTATTTGTATGATTGGATATGGAATTGAAACTAGGATATTAGCTTGGTTATTATGTTATCTCTTAGAGAAAACCCTGGCCATGGAAAGATATCTAAGGTAACCTCAAATCGCTTTGAGGTTGGAAGCTTTCCATTAAACCTAGAGAGGATCTCAACCTAAAACTCATCTACCCAAGGTCACAGTGGTAGAACATTTTCAATATGCCCTATGGCCAAATTTATTTATGAAAAACTGAAGTTGGTTGGACTGTAGAAAAATTTCACCATTAGGCATGGAGTTTGACCCAATAAACTTCATATAATCATAGGCTCAGTGAGAAAACATCACAAAAGTGAGATAGTGATAATTCCTTTGACAATTTTTAGGAAGTTGGAGGATAGTAAAGTAAATCAATGTGATATTTATGTGAAAAAAAAAAGTATTTAAATATCTAAATATAAAGAAAATGAAGCCCATAAATAAGAATTCCAATTTCAAACCACTTAGCATTCAGGAATTGAAGAAAATATTAAAAACCAAGAGACAGACAAGGAATTGTGACACAGAAATTTCCGCAAACTGCTCACATAGACTGATTTATTATAATTTGATCACAATATATAGAAAGGCTATCTTTCAAAAGCTCTAACCCTTTTTCCTTCTTAAGAAATTGTTAATATAACAAATACAATAGCTAAAAAAGTTTTCAAGCTCATCCTTAATTAGAATAATCTAAAAATAACAATGTATACCATTAAGTACATGCATGTAAAATTTATTTTAAAACATATATGTATCTAATCAAAATGACTTTTTGTAAATCAGTGTTACACGTCATTTTGTCACATTAGGAAAATGACCATCATTTTGTATCTTTCAGTATCCATAAATGTGTTCCAAAACATTCCCTTTCAAGGATAAAATCCAAACTATCCCAAAGAGAATGAAATTCTTAGATCCCGTGGCTCAAAATCCTATTATTGGCTTCCTGCATAGTTCCCTAGTCAATTTCTGGGTATACACAGAAAGGTCCATTAAAAATTGCGCATAAGTGTGCTTTGCCTTACACTGTGGCCTGCGCACATAACTTAACGCATGGAAAAATAAAAATTAAAGTCTAGAAGCATTGTTAATTGAATCTTTCCCAACTAACAAGCTTCAAATGGATTCCTATTCATCCCTAATCCCTCCCATCATTGAGCTACCACCCTCTCTTTGTGGAACCCCTTTCCCACCATTAGTGGATCTCATATTGGAAAATGGATCCCAAGCTTCCCCCTCTTGGCCTATAAAGCTAACATAGGCTTGATGATTGAGGGGGATTGTTGGAAGTAGGCTTATGCTACAAAACTAAGGCTAGGAGGTTATTCATTCAAGGAGAGGGTTGGAAACCATGAGAAGAAACTTGTAACATCAAGGCTTTGAGGTTGTAAGTTTTTTCTCCATTTTATTAATATTAAAACAAGTGTTATGTTACCACTTAAAAAATCTGATATATGTAACTTCTCATCCTAGCCCGATGACAAAGGTCAGTGTTAGTCTAAGTTGATTTCATTTTTTCCTCAAAGTCTGAAGTTTTAAGAGGTCATGAGTCAAGTATATTATTATCTACCATTGGTCCCCCTTCATTCACCATTGTTTCATAGCCATGTGTCATTTTGTTATCCACCACCAAGCCTTTTGGTAATTGCGTAGCGCATGCATTCTTTTTAAAGTGTTTTCGCAGCGCATTTACTTTGTTTAGCAGTTTCGCAGCACAAAACCTTATTAGGTGATTTCATAGCGCATCATTCAAATTTCAAACTAACCACGCTGGGAAATCAGGGATTCATGCATTCTGCAACGAATCTTTCCCAAATGTCAAATCCATTAGGTAAATCAGAGGCTGCGTCATCTTGTGTCAGTTCATGTACTCCACTTATCACGTTCCACCACCCATCGCCATTATCACCACCATTAGATTTGTTGATACACACCAATTACCATTTCCAAGAAAGGCCACCTTGCATAAGTCTTAATGATGATTGTAAGCCTTGCATGAATAAAAAATCTGCAAGATTGCAATTTGAAAGATTATAAACGGTAAGATTTCAATTTTAAATACAAGTGTAATCAAGCGAGGCAGCAAATCAAGCGAGGCAACAAATTCAAGCGAGGAAAAATTTCAAAAGAAGTTGAGTTTACAGTTCAAACAGAGCTAGTATTTCTTGTTTGCAGGTCTTTAAGATTTCATGGAGAGATCAATAGAGAAGAAAGAACACAGATCAGGCAAATGTCTGAGGAATGAGCATGAAGGCTTGGATATAACATTGAAGAATAAAGAGGTGGAGAAGGCGTTTAAAAAAACCGGGTGTTGGAATTTTTGCAGGAAGTTACAAGGAGGGCATGCACAGGTAACCAAAGAATTTGCGCTTAATTTCACAGGTTTAAATTCAAAGGTAGCTATGATGGAATTGCAGGTCTCGCTAGAGATGATATCCACTGTGACAGAGATTCCACGAGGGCAAGAGAACTGGTTCAAAATTTTCAAATTTGACATGAATCCATGCAAGGAGTTTTTAAAGAAGGAGTTTGTAAATTCATATTTGAGTAAGCCAGTGCCTAGGAGCTATGTCAAAGAGTCTTATGCACATTTACTCACCTGTATACAAAATACCTGACTTGTGAAGGAAGGTATAACAAGGTATATTCGTACCATTTCAAGCTCCTTTTGAATTTTACAGGGAAGGTTTCCATTGATCTACCTTGTTATCTATTCCGCAGTTTGAGTAAGATGTGTGACAAAGTACAATTGAGGAAGGAAGCTTGTGAAACTTCTATGTTTCATCATGGCTTGATTAAACTACTTTTCTTACATGAGCTTCAAAGGGTAGGCAAAGATTTGAATTCATTTATTTTTATGGCTGGTTTCAGAAGCCAGACTAGCCTCAGTCCTCTACCTGTAAGAGATCTTACAACAACGGGTCTTCAAACAGAAACAAGAGCTAAGAGATTTCCAAAATTAAAGGCGAGGAAACAAGTGAGCGAGTCAGTAAAGCCACTGATCATTCAAGATACACCTCAACAATCAACTAAGGAAAAAGCTCAAGTCAAAAAGATTGCACCTGAAGCAAGCACAGCTGAAGTAGTCTCAAGGAGAAGAACAAGAAGTCAGATGGCTGAAGAAAAAGGTAAGGTAATAGCTGTTGAAGAAAGTCCGATTTCGAAGGGAAATCTAAACGATTTATTGCAGGCAATTGACTTTGAGGAGTCCCCACTAGTTCAAGATGAATTGATGCAGTCATAAAAAGAGAATACAAAGAAAAACAAAGCCTCAAAGAAACTTAAATTTGATGAGCAAGTTGAACAATTTGTTTTCAAACCCAGGAGACCCATAACAAGGAGATTTTAGCAAGTACAGGAGGTACCACCAAGAACAGAGGAAATAAGGGAAGAGATACAACACTATCAAAGAAAGGACAAAGGCAAAACATTCGCCACATATAAAGAAGACAGTATAGGAGACTTGAAAAGAAGATTGGAATCAGTTAACCTTGAGATTGCCAGACTGAGGAAAGCTGCCAGAAGACATGCCATCATACAAGCTAATTATTACAGAATTAAAACCTTATGGGAAGAGAAAGCAACTTCAGAGGTGGTTGACTGTGATACTCAATTCCATACTTGGACAGTACCAGAAATCAAAGAAGCAAAATTCATCAGGATGATTAATATGCAATTAAGAGCTGGGAACAAGATTATGAAGAAACAAATCAAAGATTTAAAGGCACAGTTAAGCCAGCTAAAGGAACCTTCTAAATGAAATCACATTTCAAGTAAGATTATGTTTTGAATTTTGATGATTTTGCTTAGTATCATCTTCTTGAAGAATTCTACATGTCCATTCAGTTTTGGAAAGTCTTGAAACAGTTTAAAGGATATTTTGATAACAAAGTGCTCAATTAATAAAGTTTTGGGTTGAAAACTATGTTTTTTTTAAACAACTCAGCAGTTTCATAGCGCGCTACGAAACTGCTGAAGGTGATGATTAAAGCTCAGCAGTTTCATAGCGCGCTACAAAACTGTTGAAGCTAAAGGATCCAATACAAATCAACCAGTTTTGAAACATAAGTGGGAAATTCTGAATAATGAATATATGCAAGGAAACATCCGAAGCTGCAGCAATCAATCAGGTTAAGACAGATGGAGAAATATGGGTTTGGATCCAAATTTGAATTTTGTCATAAAGTGAGCATTTTAATCATGGTTCAGATATGTTAAGACAGCCTAAATGCGTTTTTGTTTTAAAAAGCAGTGGACAACACATCAATGGACGTGGCCATCTGTCATGTTTTGGAAAGCAAAGATGAAAGACCTGCTTCTGTGGATGCGAAAACCATAAAGACTGATGAGCAGGGGTTGTTTCCTATATTTCAGCACAATGGGAAAGATGTGGCATAAAA
>APFE030322189.1:34243-58514 GCA_000404065.3 Pinus taeda
AGGATGATTAATATGCAATTAAGAGTTGGGAACAAGATTATGAAGAAACAAATCGAAGATTTAAAGGCACAGTTAAGCTAGCTAAAGGAACCTTCTAAATGAAATCACATTTCAAGTAAGATTATGTTTTGAATTTTGATGATTTTGCTTAGTATCATCTTCTTGAAGAATTCTACATGTCCATTCAGTTTTGGAAAGTCTTGGAACAGTTGAAAGGAGATTTTGATAACAAAGTGCTCAATTAATAAAGTTTTGGGTTGAAAACTATGTTTTTTAAACAACTCAACAGTTTCATAGCGCGCTACGAAACTGCTGAAGGTGATGATTAAAGATCAGCAGTTTCGTAGCGTGCTACGAAACTGATGAAGCTAAAGGATCCAATACAAATCGACCAGTTTTGAAACATAAGTGGGAAATTTTGAAGAATGAATATATGCAAGGAAACATCCGAAGCTGCAGCAATCAATCAGGTTAAGACAGATGGAGAAATATGGGTTTGGATCCAAATTTGAATTTTGTCATAAAGTGAGCATTTTAATCATGGTTCAGATATGTTAAGACAGCCTAAATGCGTTTTTGTTTTAAAAAGCAGTGGACAACACATCAATGGACGTGGCCATCTGTCATGTTTTGGAAAGCAAAGATGAAAGACCTGCTTCTGTGGATGCGAAAACCATAAAGACTGATGAGCAGGGGTTGTTTCCTATATTTCAGCACAATGGGAAAGATGTGGCATAAAATTCAAGCATGGAGTCTTAAACTTCCATCACAGCCAAACTAACAGGGAACCAGATGTCAAGGAATGGGAATCATTGTTACCAACGCTATTATTAGCATGGCATGGTGTTAGAATCCTACTAGATTTAGATCTCTGAAAAGTCTAGTTAAAGTTTGTTACATTAAATAAGCAGTTAGAAGTGGATTAGGTGGCATTAGAAGTAGATCTCGAGTTTTCCTCATGCTTGAGGAGAAATTTCAATTAGATAGGAGAAGAACTCTATATATAGCTGGAGCAGCAATGTAAAAAGGGTTGGAAATTTTATGAAAAAACGTTGATATTTGGCTTATGTAATACTCTATTTTGATAATACATGTTTGGCTTTACTTCTCAGGATTCATGAAGGATTTTATGTTCAGAATGTGTGATGTTTTCCTTTTCCTAATTCTTGCAGTGGTATGAATGTGTAATCACTTAGAATTCACTTGAGGTGCTCTAACTTCCTGTATGCATTCATAGACTGTGTGGTCCCTTCTGAGTTGTTATGTTCTGAATATTTTAAATGTTGAATGCCCTTACTTCTATGTAAGGTTGAATTCATTGTCATATTAAGATGTTGTTGACTCCATAAGCCCAATGGATAGTTGCTAAATGTGTTTCCACCATTCATATTTTTACAGTTGTTTCACAAGAGTTAGCCATCTTAACTATAATCAAAATCATTTACCGTTTTTGAGAGAGCCCTCTCAGGTTGAGGAGGCTAAGCCTCAGCCTAAAGTAGGTTTGAAATAGTTACTTGAGGTCTTCCTGGTCTACAACCTTCCAGGCTTAGATTTTGAGATAACATGTTCTTTCCCAATTATGTCTTCTTTTATATCATTTGTGGGATTCCTTGATCACCCACATAGGTTATGATTTCATATTGATCAATCTACGATAGATGATTGAGTTAATTAGTTCATTTAATTCTTTGTGTTATATACTATATGCTTTGATCTTGTGTATGTTTTTGTCTATGCAGATCTCCTTTAGGACATCAAGGGGAAGTTGTGGGAAGTGTTGGAATGATCTCTAAAGCATAAAGGAGAAGCAAATGGTCAAAGGAATTGAAAGGGACTTCATCAGGAATTTTGATTAAACGATAAGTGAGCTCTCTCATATTGTTTGTTTCAGTCAATCATAAGCTGGGGAAATATAGCAATTATTTATTGTTTGTTACTAGTTTTCTTTGAGTTCTAGGGAGATCGCTCTTTTCTACATGAGGGATTAGTTCGCCTAAACAATTGGCAACTCTGTTAGGGAACTTCTCACTCTCCATTATTCTGTTTGTTTGACCTTTTGATCCTTCTATTGAAGCCCTCTCTGAGTGTTTGAAAATGTTAAAAATCTAGATTTTGTGATTTGTTTGACTTGTTTTTTATTCTTTCTAAAAATTTCCCGCTCTACGCACTTTATCTTTAGGCACATATCACACTTCTACATGCTTTTCCTTTTTCAATAGTGCATATGAACATTGGTTTGTTCCACGACTTGCGCACATATCTAGAATTTTTTAAAATTTCAGTTTTCTCCTCATCAAGTCAAGAGATTTTGATTTTTCCTGTTTAATTACACTTTGTTACTTTATAGAAATGTCCTCCTTATTTTGATTTGATCGTCTAGTTTTCTTTTTGAAGAATTCTTTACTTTTGCAAATTAGGGTTTGAAGTTTTACCTGGTGAAATTTTTATTAATCAAGGGTAGGACTCGTCATTCCTGAAATAGTTTGAGTCTATCCTTTTTATGTCAATCCATCATATTGAGTACTTTGTTTTCTCAACTGCAAAGTGTCATTAGTATTAGGAAAATTTAGGGTTTTTCAAGGAAGCAATCATGGTTGGAAGTTTTTTTTTTTTCTAAAGTGATTACTGATTATTTATTTCTATAAGACATCATAATCTTCTGATTTGCGGAGATTTGTAACTCATTATGTCAAATTGAAATTATAGCTTGTGTATGTTGAAGGACGAGTTTTTTTATTGTTTGTTTGGGTATGCTAGAAGTTGATAAGTTCAAAATTTTGTTCCTTGTAACTTATATTTTGAGAGATTTAGGTTGCATTTTTCGAAGAAGAGACAAGAATTTTGCATTTTTCATTTTCTTTGTTGTGGATTTGAAAATATAATGAAACCTCTTCCCTTATTTTAGTTACAAATCATCGAAAAGAAAATATTACAATTTCATGTTCACTTGCATTAGGTTTTGAGTCAAGTAAATTGTAATAACACCATCATTTTCACGTCCATTAACCCTATGAGTAAATAACCACTCTTAAAATCAACACTAATAAAATCAATCTAGAATTTTTTTATTATTTTAGGGCTCTCTTCCACCTACATTAAATTAGGTTGTAGGGCTTTGGAATACGTAAGTGATTTAAATTTCCAAAGCTGCAAACAAACATTAGAATCTTGTGATAGGAAGTAAATCTATTTACTATAATTTGGCTCTTGGAACCTCCCCTTACCAAGGAGTTAAGCATGAGATCATGTCAGATATATTGGAGTGATCGACCCCACGTTTATTGGTTACGATAGAGTGATTTACACGTATAAAAAGTGGTGATGAAAGGTACTTGGGAGTCACTTAGAAGTAAACCTCGGATAAACCATGTTGAGGAACTTTCAAGGGGATTGAGCTTTGTTACGCTACCCTTGTGTGTATGTACGATCTACGACTATCCCACTAAGTTAAATTGTTTTACTTGGTAAACTTAGAGACCATAATCTTAGGGCTATTACCTAAGGTGACGGTAGAGGAGAAATCTCTATTATACCTAGAACAGACGTTGGCTAGACCCACTTTGACCTTTTTGGAGGGTATTCTTTATTTGAGATAGAATAAATGAAGATTACTTCCACCAGATCGTGTACACTAAGTAGGTTGTCAGTGTAACTAGTTCCAGCTGCTCTATCTTTAGCCACTTTTGACATTGATCTCTATGATGTTGTATTTCATCACCAACTAGTGATTTCACTGTGAAAAACTTATTTGCAAGGTTTGATTCCTTAGATCTACTAGCACATCTTATTTTCATATTTTTTACTTTTTATAGACCTTGGGTGTGGATTGTGATTTTTAATTATTAATATTGGTAGTAGATTTATCTAAGTTTAATTTAATGGCATCAATGTCGTAAGTTACTAATAAAGAATTCCTTTTTAATGGGAACCCTAGTCCTCTCCCTGACTTCATAAATTTCGATCCTCCTCATATGGCTACATTGTCACTTCCCAGATTAACGATAGGCTTACCATTGTGGTTGTTTTCAACTTATGTGATCCCAAATAGGTCTCTGAGAATAGTTCCTTTTCTTGTGTCAAGATCATTAAAAAATGAAACAAGGTTCCATGAGCATAGTACTTTTCCAATGTCAATCTTGTTAAAAAATGAAAAAATTATTCCCCTATTTAAGTATAGTCTTTCACCTAATATCATAAATGAACCTTCATTTCATCTGCCTATTAGTAACTAGTAGTCTACTCAAGTGCATGAAACGAAGCTTGGGGGGCATGTTCCTCTATAGGTTATGCTTGGGGGGAATTAAAACATACCTCAAACATAGTTTTTCTCTATTTCAAGCTTGTGTAGAAATGAAACCACTTTCAAGCACAATTTCCTCTTTGTTTCAAGATTGTGTAAAAATGAAGCCATTCCCAAGCATAGTTTCCTCTTTGTTTCAAGCTTGTCTAAAAATGAAACCACTTTTTCTCTATTTCAAGCTTGTATAAAAAAGAAACCTATCTAGATTCCATTTCGGTTATTATTTTCAAGACTCATTAAACTCATGAAAATCCTGAGATTCTTTTCTACCTTTTCATTCTATAAAACGCACATGAAAATGCCAAGTTCTTTCCATTTATTCCTCCTCGTTAATTAAATTTAAAGTGAGTGATATGATTAAATTTTATCAATTTTTCGGACGTTAAAACTTAGGAAAAAACAAAATCCAAGGAGTTATCTTTACGCCCATTTCATACTCCCTAAACATGAAAATATCTTCAAGTACTTGACTACTTGAACTCTTAAAAGTAAATGAATAGTCATCTATTTAGTATAATTTTACCCCTTTTACGGACTGAATTAGACTATTCATATAAAAGGTATACGTTGACTAATCATGGTAAATAGAGTTCTCTCATGCATTATTTTACGGGTTTTCAGGCTTTAGGGACTCAATTTACGAAAAATGACACTATGGAGTTTACTTATGTTTTTCTCCTAACTCCCTAAAACTAAAAAACATTGAGCTTTAATTTCTCTAGGCTCGTTAAAATTTACGTTGAAAGAACTAAACGATTTTTATTTTTGTATCTTTTAAAATTCTGTAAACATGAAGACGACATTGAGTTACCCCTTCATTGGACTTGTAAAACTTAAATAATGCAGTACTCGTGAAGCATGACGAGACCGGACCACTCCTTCTTAGGGTTCGTTAAAAATACTTCGAAGGACTCATGCGAAGGATAAGCTTAAAGGAAAAGAATATGTTATCCTTCTCAAGATTGCCAAAAATAAAGAGGTGTTTTCCAGTAATGGTGGGGGGAAGTGGGAAAGAACCTTTGTTATTATATTGTAAAAGGAAGTATGTCACTCTTGAACATGACACCCTATCACTTTTTGTGTCCAGGTTGGGAAATCAATTTTCCTCTCAGTTCACCATACCTCATTGAAATTATTCAGTTGGTTTGGGTATTATTTTTTAGTCAAATTTTGACAAGTCATAATGTCATGTCTCTTATATGTTCAAGAGAAGTCCAATCACAATGAAATTACTTTTCCATTCATAGCATTTGATTGCATCAACCATCCCTGAGTCATCTTGGATTAATCCAAACTATTGTTCTTCAAAACCTAATATGAGTTTCATATCATAGGCCCTCCTGCGATAGGTCACTTCCTATCGAATTCAACTCACTATCTAGGAAGTTGATATAGAAACCTTTAGTACATTAGAGCTTACATGCCTTAATGGGAGGTGTCTTGCCTTTGACAATAGGTTCTCATCATTGACCTTTGATCGAATCATTCTATGAGTGTTGGAAATCAGCACCTCTATTCACACTTCATAGATTGTATTGGAAGTAGCTTGGGAGTCATTGTCATTATTGGTGGTTTCCCTCGTGTTTTTTAACTATTCACATCATTTCTTGGTACTTAAGTGGTTTCTACCATGTTCGGCTATGAGACATTCGCTCGTATGGTTAGATTCGTACTATAAATCAAGAGATGGAGATCAAGACCTTAGAACTAGTTTCATCCATCCAGGCTGCGTGGAGTCATTAAATATTCATTATTATAAACATAGATCCATTGATGGTTGTGTCCATACTATGTCTTATGTTGACACACATCTTCAGATGTATTTCCATATTTATTCTTTGAGATAGGTATACTTTGAGTATGGGAATTCCTACCTTATTGATGATTATAGATTGAATTGTAACATTTTATTGATTTTTTCAGGTCTCTGAATGCATTCTCTAACCCAAACCTTGGCTCGATAAAGCGCTTCAGTCATCAAACATCTCTTCTAACTTTGCACTTTAGGGGGCAATCTGTTACACATCATTTTGTCGCATTAGGCAAATGACCGTCAATTTGTACCTTTCTCTATCCATAAATGTGTTCCAAAGCATCCCCTTGCAAGGCTAGAATCCAGACTATCCCAAAGAGAATGAAATTCATGGATCCCATGGCTCAAAATCCTATTTTTTGCTTCTTGCACAATTCCCTAGTCAATTTTTATGCATACATAGAAAGTTCCATTAGAAACTACACATAAGTGTGCTCTATCTTACATTGTGTCCTGCGCACATGATTTAATGCATGAAAAATATAAATTAAATTCTAGAAGAATTTTTAGTCAAATCTTTCCCAACTAACAAGCTTCGAATGGATGCCTATTCAGCCATGATCCCTCCCATCATGGAGATACTTCCCTCTCTTTGTGGAACCCCTATCCCACCATTAGTGGATCTCATCCCTTGGTAAATAGATCCCAAACTTCCCCCTTTTTGCCTATAAGCTAACATAGGCCTAAGAATTGAGGAGGACTATTGGAAGTAGGCTTATGCTACAAAAATAAGGTTGGGAAGTTATTCATTCAAGGAGAGAGTTGGAGATTGTGAGAAGAAACTTATAACATCGAGGCTTTGAGGTTATAAGTTTGTTATCCATTTTATTAATATTAAAGTAATGGTTATTTCCCAATTTTGTCATTTTGATATCATTTGTGGGATTCCTTGATCACCCACATAGGTTATGATTACATATTGATAAATTTATGATATATGATTGAGTTAATTAGTTCATTTATCTTTTATGCTAGATATTGGATGCTTTGATCTTGTATATGTTTTTTTCTATGCAAATATCCTTTAGGACATCATGGGGAATCTATGGGAAGTGTTGGAACCATCTATAAATCATCAAGGAGAAGTGAATTGTTGAAGGCACTAAAAGGGACTTCATCAGGCATTTTGATTAAAAGGTAAGTGACCTCTCTCATATTGTTTGTTTCAGTCAATCGTAAGCTAGGGAAAGGTAGCAATTTTTTTTTTTTGTTACTAGATCTCTTTGAGGTCTAGGGAGATCTCTCTTGTAGCCAAAAGGGATTAGTCTGCCTAACAATCGGGCTAAAAAAAAGGACTGAAAAGTGCATATTTTTTTGCCTCCTTTGTTGGGAATCATGCCTTGTCATTCCTTCAAAAATGGATTTTTGGTTGCGTACCTTTTGTTTCTCTGGTTCCTTTCATGCAATACCTGATAATCCTGCTATCATCCTTTAGAAGTTGAAAACTAATAATTCTGCTGACAAGCCAACTGTTAGTGTTTTCCTCCAAACTATTCACCAAAATGCACTGACAATGAAACAGTCAGTGTTCCTCCGCCTTTTCCTGTGCTAAAATTCTGACAAGCGCTTTGTCAATTGAAGACAAAAATTTCATTTTGATAGTGAGGGGTCAAAAACTTAAAAGATCAAAAATCAATTTTTGGTTAAGGGTGCTAGTTTTCTCTAATAGAACATCCACATTGGCCATACTCTACCTTTTGCTTTCTCTAGTCTCCATGGGAGTTCCTTTCTTGGCAACCTCTCTTTTCTTTGGTATTTTTGAACCGGTAGCTTTCTCCTTAATTATAATCAGGTCTCTTAGTGGGATATCATTCACTTCTATGACTGCCTTACCAAGATTTGTGTTTTATTTTAACTTGATATTTAGTCTTATATTTTTATAGGGCCGAGTGTGAGGCTTTTTACCCCTTTAAACATTTCAAACAAAGTAAGCTCTTTCTCAATTGAGGCTATTTCATTTTGGAGCTCAGTCATATTTTCCTTAGTTTTCTCTGGCAACTAGCTACCTGTAGGCAGGCTTTCAGTAGGAGGAGGGGTTGTTGTGTCTTCCTGAGCCTATCACTCTTTCTAGTGTAAACTTTAGGTGATTGAGGAACTGCAGGAGAGGTCTTCTCTACCCTTTTCTGACTTCTTGTTTGTACAACAGAAGTTATTTGAGATGAGGTTCCTGTTTCAGGGTGTTTGACTTGTTTGTCTTCCTTCTTACTACCCTTTTTCCTACCTCTTTTAGATTTAGTAGGTTGAGTATGAAACCCTCCCCAAAATATAAAAGGCACCCAAGCTCTCCCAACTTTCCTTAGTTGAATTTCAATTACTAACTTTATCCAAGCTTTATGGTAAATAAATGTGAGGATGGTTTTGTTCTGGATCGAACTCGAGCGGCCATATGCTTTAAACTTTCTAACAAAAAATAAGAGGCAATGATTCTTAATTGACCTGCCAAATGAGTTAGAAATCAGAAATGGGAGAGTTTTACATGGTTGTAGCACCCCTCATAGGTAAAACATGACTGATTAATTTGCAGTAAACAATTCCATTCATCTTTTAACCATTACCTATGCACCCCTACTCTCTAGTTATTTTCTTTGAATTCATCTTTAAAAAGAAGGAACATCAACTCCAGACAAGATGTGGCTTCTGAAATATTTCTCTCCATATATGGGAAAACATGTAACCTCACAGATTAATTCCTCTATCACCTGAAAAGAAATTCCTCCAACCCCTACCCGATGTCCATCAAAGCCCTAGGGAAATTCTCGGGCCACTTCATCATGAAAATCGATGCATCGCTTGAAGAATTATTCCCATCCAACCTTTCAAAATTGTTGTTGGATCTCCGGGTATACCTCAAGAAGGTTAGGTCCTTTTGGCTCACTCATGTTCAACTTTCTATTGTTTCCCATTTCTCTTTCACAACCTAACGAACACAAAGAAACATGGGATCGGGATTCGATCCTTGATCTCCGACAAGCACTCGACAAAATGAGTGTTTTTAGCATAGAGGATAACAAAATCATAATTTATATGGGTGACCTTCTATATGTAGTAATTTATTGAAAAATGTGTCCTGTCATGTACTATGATAATTGACTAACAACAAATTAGAAAGGATTTAACCATTCGATCATGAAATTTAAACCCAGATACCTATTCGTTGGTAGAAATGATCCCTTCAGCATGTGATCTCTATTTTCGGATCTAATAGAGTGTGTTTGAGAAATGATTATCCTTTTTGCTAACATGGAATATGTCAGTGCAATATAAAACAAATATTTGAATTTTCGTCATTTTTACGATGATACGTTAGTTATCCGTGAAATCTCTTTTGTATGCAATTTCAAACACCCGATAAAGCTAACACTCCCATTGTCAACATTTTTTTAAACTTTTCAAAATTACAATAACCCTGATAGTCCCATCATCATCTTTTTTCCCTATTTATTACAAATTTTTCATTGATACTACAATTGTCAACATTTAAAAAAATTCGAACTAACAAATGTGATAACATATTCCATCCACTATTTTCTATATCGTCAAGTGTAATGTGTGGAGAAACAACTCCTTGGCCTTTGTGTGATTTTAAGGCTAGCATAAGGGTAAAAATATGTTTTAGCTTAAAATTTTAGAAAGATTCAATGAATGTAAATTAAATGTATGAGGAAATTTATTCAAGATATGATTAAGAAATTGCTTCAATTGATCAAATGAAAAATCAAGAAAAGATTGTTACTTTCATTGCTTAACTTTAAAAGGAGTAAAGAATAAACATAATTATTTTTGGATAAGTCTATCTCATCAACATTCAATAAAATACCCTAATAAAATCACAATAATAGAATATAAATTCAAAATGACCTATCAACAACAAAAACAACGATCCTTACTTGAAGCATCAATCATTACCAATAGTCATCAAAATCCCAAAAAGATGAAATCTAATGATATTAATAGAACTACAACTCCTTCAAAGCTTTCTATTAATCAAAAATGTATTTTACAATTAAAAAATTCTCCTCCATCTAGAATCCCTTTTCATTCCTAGGTTTCCCCTTTTATCAATCATATAATTCTAAAAATAAACAAAGTAAAATATAGCTAAAGTTGTCATTGTGGTGATTAAGGTGCCTTGGTGTCAGTGTTCTCTTCATTCCAAGTGACCCATTGAGAAAAAAATCCTTGCACTTCTATCCATTAGCGAACTTGCATTGATCGATTGGAAAACTGAAGCTCGCCTTAATTTATGTGATGCATATGGTTTTCTTGTTCACCTTATGTTCCCACTTCCCTAGTCTATTTATTTTTATACCCTCATTCACCATTATTTTCTATATATAACCCCTATTTACTACATCGGTGTTTCTAATGCTTCATTTGTCTTCATTAATGATCATCTTCCACTTTGCCAATACTTCATGGAATAGTTGAAAGTCATCAGCGCTGCCAAAAATTTATGGATGAAGATCAATCATAGTCTTGTTCACCTTTTTCCATGCCTTCTTACACATCAACCATTCTTCTTCCATGTGTTTAATTAGTTCTTCAGCTAATTCCACCCATTATCGAGTACTCATGATCATCTGGTAGAGGCTCTCTTACTTAAGAGTGTGATCCCATGTTTCATGTATTCATTTTCCCTTTATATTTCTTGGATGGACATTTTTTGGCTAAGAGTCCTAGATCCTCTTTCATTCCACTACAAAACTTCCTTCTAATCTAGTGACAATTGTATGGTGTATTCCTCACATTCAAGATATTATGTAAAAAAGTATCTTGTACTTCCTTTCACCATATGTGTTCTCCCATGAGGCTAGCTACTAATTTGTTTTATCCCTCCTACATATTTGTAGAAATTCACTTAGTGTTGCATGGATGTGACCTCTTTGTGTAATTGATTTAGCTCATTTTCTTCTTAATTCTAGCCATGTCAAATGAGCATGGAAAAGGGTGAGACCGACTACTACCAAATAGATTGTATGATCCATATTTGTGTATAGGATTAATTCCTCTAAGATACATATAAAACTCGAATCCAGTGAGGCTGTGTGCTTTCTTAGTGTCTTTATTACCATATACCTCCTCTTCTTGGCATAGGAAAGTGTTTCTAGGTATGTTACATCATTCACTAGTTGTGGAATAGATTGGTCTCGCTAAGAAAGGATATTCTCGAACCTTCCTAAGGTGTGTTGTTGGGTAGCGGATCCCCTGCGTAACGGTTTTGGGGCTTAAAAGCCTACAATTTTGGGTAAAAGTATGGTAAAGGTTCAGTGAAGTGTGCGAAGAGCGAATTTTAATGAGTCAAGTCAAAGGCTTGTCTGCCCGAGAATAATGTAAGATAATAGAAAGTGAGTCGGCCTACCCATGGTCCGCAGACCATGGGAATGTATAAATAGAGTAGGGCTCTAAGGATAGAATTTAGTTTTAGTTGGGATTTGGAGTGTTATGGGTGTATGAATGCAGTATTCACTCTTATTTTGTAAGTCCAAGTCAGGGTTGATAGTAGCTAGAGTAGGCTCTGCAGCTGTGTGCGCAGAGGCCTGGTAGAGTCCACAGTTGTCTGTGCAAACCCCTGTGGCTGAGTGCGCAGGGCAGAAGTGGAATGTATTGGATCAAAGTTAATAAAAGATAAGTTGTTCTGGAATCATTGTGTGTTTTATTGTAGATCTATATATGCTTTTGTTTAGAGTTTATGCAAATTTGTAAGATTTATGGGTGCTCGCACTGGGTAAAACTATTGAATGCTTGATTAAAGACATTAAGAATTAGATCTGATCTATAATAAATACATTAATAATAAGAATCTAAGAAGCACCTCATCTCTGAGCTTCATGAAGACTAGATTTTTGTGCAGAGTAGCACGAGTGCACAGATTGGTTCAAGACCCTTCTAGTCCCCATCAAGACATCCCTAGGGTGCGGAAACCTAGTTCCAGCACCCTCCCCTACTACCTCAAGTGAGACTTCAATCCGTCGGTAGTGTGGGATTTGTTTGGCTAAAACACTTCTGAACCTGGGTCAGGCCCCATCAAGCAAACAAATGGTTCCGTTTCTAGGACCGAGATCTGCCTAAGGGATGTCTGTTGTCAGAACATTGGAACCCTACAAAGAAAGAGAATGAAGAGTGGTGGGATCGGATAATAAGATGGTTTATCACTAAGGCGATACAACCGTGAAGCGGAAAGATGTTTCCTTCGCCACCATTGAAGGTTGGAATGGCGAGTGCGATCAAGTTGCCCGTATTTAAAGGTGTAGGAAATGAGGAACCAGATCAGTTCTGGTTCATGGTAAAGGCAATATGGGAAGCCCAAGTCATTACGGATGATAACATTAAAAAGGCTACGTTAGTAAGCGTGCTACAGGATCACGCGTTGACGTGGTATATCAAGCACTCTAGTGATCATCCAAATGCCAGAATAGCAAAGATCCAAGATGCACTAAACAAAGAGTTTAGCCGACCGAAATCAGAAACTCAATCTATCATCGAATTTAAGGAAATTGTGATGCTTCAAGGTGAGACTCCATGGGATCTAGATCAGTGCTTGAAGAGCACGATCCATGAGGCTAACATGACATTGACGGATGCGCAACACTACGCGTGGTTTGTGGCGTCCCTGACACCGCACCTAAGGACAATGTTGTCACAGCATAAGATCTCAACCCAAGCTGAAGCATTAGAGATAGCATTGAGGTTGCATGAAACCCCAATACAAGATCCTAAGTTGGGAGTTCAACAAATCAACGCACAACTACAAAACCTATGCCTGGAGATACAAAGCTTGAAGAGGACCCCAGCATAAATATGGTACTCAGAAGCGGCACGACTACAGGGGAAGATATGAGGAAACAACCCAGAGAAGATTCAAAGGTTCACGATGTGCCTACAAAGGAACCTGAGTTTGAGATGGAACACGTGAAGGGAACATCTCAGGAAGCTTAGAAGTGCTTCATGGAGGTCTCTACTTCAGGTAGTAAGGATCAACTTGAGCCGAGAATGGATCCTTCTATGCTTACTACCTTTTTAGAGACATGAATGAAGATGCTACGTGACAATAAGGCAGTTAAGGGACTACAAGAGCTAATCACTAGGTGCGTAGGGTCAGGAGAGCCACGTGTGGTCCAGAAACTTGGAAAACATGCTTTGTTCAATGGGTGGGAAATGTGAATGATGGCACAAATAGGTGAGTATGAGATGGATTACGTCATCTTGGATTTGGGGTCAGATGCGAATTTATTGCCAAAACGTGGGAATGCATGGGTAAGCCTGGGCTATAGTGGTCTCCTATTCAATTACGGATGGCCAACCAACAAAAGATCTTACCGATGGGAAGATTGCAAGGGGTGATAGTGGACATTGAAGACGTAAGTACTCAGACAAACTTTGAGGTAATAGAAATTTTTGATGACAGTAATCTGTACCCCACGTTGCTAGGAATAGATTGGGCCACGGACATGAATTGGGTCATCAACTTAAAAATATGGAAGATGATATTCGAGAAAAAATCACTCCATGCAATAGTTCTACTAGACCCAGCCAAAGGAGTGCGCTACACTAAACCTGTGCACGACGAGGACAATGACGATGAACTAGATTGCATCTACCAGATAATGGCGCAAGACCAGGATCGAGTGAATCCAACAGCAAATGGAAGAATCTCATGGGAGCACGATAGTTCCTAACGTCGGATTCAGATGAGGAGATAGAACGATGGTAGAACCGATTGCATGAAGTAACAACACTAAACTATAATATGATTATTAGATCATTGCGACGCATGACAACCGAGGTAAGGAAACTATCAGTGGATGATGGCACAACAAATGGGGAGGACTTCATCAACCACTGTGGAACTTCAATCATAGAGAAGAAGCAGCACGGTGAGCTGAAAGGATCATTGTGCACGACAACTACACCAGGGTGGCGTATACTGGGAAGATTAGGTGGAACGAGTGCAAATGTATAAGGCGAATGTGTGTATAGGTTGGAGGCCCTTCATGGCAAATGCAGCCTGGGAAGCCAGGACGAAGCGATTTTGGCACCCACTTATGACAAGGAAGGTAGCCGTATGCTATGCAACCATTGCCCCAACTAAATCTACACGTACCAAGGGTTCGATGGGCATATAGGACCATAAACAAAATGAGGTCTGCAAAGATGTCCCTATCCGCGGTCAGGCACGATGGAACCAGGAAGGTGGAGAGAATATCCCCAACCATCGCCCCTACCATTTGGACTAAATGCAAGGTCCTGGGTAAAGGAATCCTATAGTTGCAGGAATCCATTCGGCATGGCAGTTTGAACGTTCGCAAACTCGATGAAGAATGGGCATGGCTGAGGAGGAAAAGCATGATGTTGGACGAAGAAATCACCAACATGAAAATCAAAGTCGCACAAGTGGGCAGCATGAATCTGAGAATAAGGGGGCCAGACCTGGTCAGCCCTACTATAGTACTAGAATGAGCTACGACCCTACTATCGTGGCTGCGACTGCACAAACGAGGGGGTGTACCATATACAGCAAAGCGCGTGGGCCTCCATATACAAAGTTACTCGAAAGGTGCCCGCAACCTGGGTTAGCAGGGACATTAAAATCCCTCACCAAGGGTATGACCACCTGACTATCCGTAGGAAGCACAGTCTCAGTGCTCCATGTAGTTGGAAGAGGGCGCGGGACTATAAAGGAGTCTGTAGGGGGGTTAAGCGGCTCGAACATGGTGCACAAAATTAGTATGAAGCACAGAATGCATCCGCGTACAAGGGACTACACTGCCGCATGGGGAGGATGGAAAGTGACCGTTACTGATATTGTTCATGACAAGATGTCCCATTTAAGGCACCGAGGAGCGAACAGTAGGCTACTAAGACACAGGATTGAACGGATCTACCGCAAAAATCACATTAATGAGCCACAAAAGGGGGGAACGGTTGAATTTAAATTCAAAGAGACATATAAAGCATAGGCAGCCTGCCACCAAACAACCCTTGGCACTTTGCATATTAAGTCATCCTGTTATCCAGCAAATAGAAGCATGAAGAATGAGGCACTACTGAGAGAAATTTCGTGGTTTCATGCATTGCTGAAGGATATGCAGGAGTCCCTAATTAGGATGATGTCCAAAACCAAGGATGTCACATAGAACCCTATGCCATGAGGAGGGGGTACAGCCGAGATCCCTAAATCACCTCAGATGTCATGGACCAAGAAGGACCCACAAGTAGCAGGACGGTCCGTATGTCTCCACGAAATCTGTGATTCGGAAAATTGTCGATGGAGGAAAAGGGAAAAACAGTTACTATTGAGACTGATGAAGAGGAAGAAGACCCTCCGACCTTTGTTGAAGAAATAGAACCAAAACAAGAGATGGAAGAAGATATCTAGCCAGTACAGGCTCCAACAAAACGGCCTATGTATGTCCCTCCACGGAAAGGGAGGATAAAGGTACCTAAAGATTTGGATGCTGTTAAAAGTACACTTATAACCCCGTCCCTCCCCAAAGGGGTTTTGTTCGAAGGAACATCGATTAGCCGCATCCCCACTATGAAATTTGAAGACTAAGACTTTGCGGATACTGAGAAGTTTCACCATTTGGAAACTAGCGAACTAATGGAACAAAGCACGGAGGGGACCATTACGACACTACAGCCGCAGAAATGGCTGCAAAAGGTGTAGGAGGCCGAGCTACTCCACCTCCTGTCAATTCCACATTTTCATCAGGCCCCCATTATAATATTGGTCATCAAGAAACTGCTCTGCCTGGTGCACGATGGGTACTTATGGCTAGACAAACCCATCCCCATCACAGTGGAGCTCATTCATAGGGTCTCTCCACTTCCCTGTGAAGGAAGGGACCCCATGGAAAAATTTGGCATGAGTGGCAACTTGACGATTATGGAAGACATGAAAAAGAAACACAAGTTGGAGAAAAAGCAGAGAGGGTATGCTATTACTAGTATTCAAGACAAAGGGGTCTGCATTGCTACCCAGTTGCTGGAAAGTAAGGTGAGGAGAAAATGTCGAGGCAGTGAGGTCCTAGCAATGGTCGTCGCATTAGCTGAGCAATGCACGGAGGGGGAATGGTTCAATTAGGCACAGTTCCTCCACGACGAATTCCTATTGGTTACAGGTGAATTACTTGAGGATATTCAGTTTCCTTCCCTAGACTAGGATTGGCCAGAGGCCACAAAATACGTGTCACTATGGGCAACGAAGGATGCCACAAGAATTTGAGAAGTCAATTTTTTCTGGATATTGATGGATGTGAGAATATGACAATGGATCAACCAGCAACCCCGTCTATCTGTCAAGGTATATGATAGTGTGAAGAACATAGCTGATCTTAAGGTGGATATGACCCATGTATATGTCCGTGCGCACAAGGATCCAAAGCATACGTGGACCATGCTTCCCTTCATTTCCATCGACGACATTTTTTTCGCGGTGCTCAATACCTAGCCACCGGAGTGGCAAGGACCCGATGCGGTAGGACGCGATGAGACCGCAATCCAAAAACATAAGGCTGCGGCCAAGTTCTTAGCATAGTAGAAGCGGAATGAACAGCTCGTTGAGGAAGTACGGGCATCCCAGGAGGCAGTGCAGGCTTCCACAAACAAGGTGAGAATAGGAGGGGCTACTACAACAGAGGACGAAAGTGGCCCGAATATGACCACAGAGCCAGAAATGGATACGATGATGGAAAGTGTGGCATTAACCACCACCTGTTCGCCCTTAAAACAACCACGCACAACAAAACGGTCAAGGTCATGGAAGAAGGCCAAGGCGTCCAAGTTGGACGGGGAACCTATCACATTGATTGAGGGTGACCTATGTGACATCGGAGACACAGTTCACGAAGTCACTAGGGAGGCACTCGATGAGGCCATGATAGAGCAGCAGACTATGTTGGGAGCACTCAGGGCGCAACTATAGTAACTCGAAGCGCAGGCCCCATAGCCAAGAATAGTCGCTACCCATGGAGCTACGGGTATGTCAACAACTGAGCAGCTGCTACAGGCCAAAATGGCTAATACTATCGTACTCCCGGCAAGAGAATTGACAACAGATAATGCAACGGACAGAGCTACGGTAGGCCGGCTTATGAGACTTGGATTAAATTTGGCTACCCTCCCACGAGAAATATTATACTAGCTACAGGATGGCGCAATGACAAAGCTCCACGCTAGGGAAGGACATGCAGTACAAATGCTCAGTGAGCGATGAATTAACATCAAGTAATTGAGCCTCCAACATGATGAAGCGGTAGCACAAAATCGACAGTTGGAGAAAATTGTGGAGGAAGCGTGTTGTCATGCCCCTAAGCTCAAGATTGCAGTAGATTTACCTATAGGCATACGGATCCACAAGTTGGCTAGTGGGTTCCATGAAGCGAAGGAAGAAGCAACAAGGATCCAGCTGGACCTCAACTTGTAGATCACAGAACTGAAACTGAAATTGTAGCCCTATACACCACTGAAGGTCAGAGAGTAACGGAAAAGCACCATTCAATCCGGGTGGGAAGCAATAGCACGTGCCATGCAAGAGTGCACTGGCTTGTTGGATCAGTCACTTATCACAGTCACTTCACTACAGGAAGACCCAACCTTACAGCGGTTGGAGACAGAAGCACGGGAGTTGCAACAAGCCTATGATAATGTCAGGGGGACCACGCAGACGGTTGCTATTATGCAGCAATTGGCCAAGATGAGGGAAGCCCATGTTCTCAAGGCACAAGTTGACGCCGCTCAACAGAAGGAAGCAGTGCTTAAAGAATGCATCCAGCCTTGGCTTGATGAGGCATTGGCGGTCTCCGCCAACATTGAGGGAAAGTTAGCACACATGCAGGCAGTTTATGAACCCGGACAAGCAACTGAAACTGATACGGATGCATCGGTGGCTCGCATACAACGGGTATAGCAGATGGTGGAAGAATTTGTTACGAGCATAAGAGAAGCATAGAAGTTGTTGGATGACCTCTGCGTTAAGATCGCTGCACCAGCCGAGTGACTCAGGATGAGTCACGATGATTGTGTGGGGGCTTGTTGGGTAGTGAATACCCTGTGTAATGGTTTTGGGGCTTAAAGCCCAAAATTTGGCGTAAAAGTATGGTAAAGGTCCGCGAAGCGCGAATTGTAATGAGTTAAGTCAAAGGGTTGTCCGCCCGAGAATAATGTAAGATAAAAGAAAGCAAGTCAGCCTACCCATGGTCTGTGGTCCATGGGAATGTATAAAGAGAGCAGGGCTCTAAGGATAGAAGTTAGTTTTAGTTGGGATATGGAGTGTTATGGGTTTATGAATGCAGTATTCGCTCTTAGTCTATAAGTTCGAGTCGAGGTTGATAGCAGCTAGAGTAGGCTCTGCAGCTGTGTGCACAGAGGCCTGGTAGAGTCCGCAACTATGTGCGCAGACCCCTGCAACTGAGTGCGCAGGGTGGAAGTGGAATGTACTAGATCAAAGTTAATAAAAGATAATTTGTTCTGGAATCATTGTGTGTTTTATCACAGATCTATATATGCTTTTTTTTAGATTTTATGCAAATCTGTAAGATCTATGGGTGCACACACTGGGTATAACTGTTGAATTCTTGATTAAAGACCTTAAGAATTAGATCTGATCTATAATGAATACATTAATAGTAAGAATCTAAGGAGCACCTCATCACTGAGCTTCGTGAAGACTAAATTGTTGTGCAGAGTAGCGCGAGTGCACAGATCAGTTCGCGACCCTCCCAGTCCCCATCAAGACATCCCTAGGGTGTAGAAACATGGTTCCAGTACCCTCCCCTACTACATCGAGTGAGACTTCAGTCCGCATTCCGCGGATTGTTGCCGAAAGGGCCAATAGTGTAGGATTTGTTTGGCTAAAACACTTCCGAACCTGGGTCAGGCCCCATCAAGACAACATGTGCACATGCTCCACTAGTGTTTCCACGTTTCATAAGGCCTTTCCACTTATGTCAACACCATTTTGGTCTATTGGAGATCCTTAGAATCCTTTAGTGTAAGTGACTTCTCCTATGACCTTCTTCATGTCATGGGTTTCGTCCAAGCTAATTGTCTACTCATTTAAACTGGAAAACCCTCCTTGAATAATATCCTCTTCATGTTTTTCATTCATGTTATGATTTTTAGTACTTTTCATAGCCTCATCTATCACTGGTTCCTTGACATTTAATGTCTTGTCCTCTTATATTAAATTGATAATTTTCTCCAACATAGTTGGTTTGGGTTTAAGTGTAGAAAACCTAATATTTTCCTATTTCCAGTCTTACCCTTCCCTTTTTTTTCTTCTTATTCTTTTCTTATTTGCTCCTCTCATTATTAATTTTTCTTGTGATTTTTTAGATATTATATCCATAAGTTCTAATTAATCTTGTAGATCATTTTCCTCTTTCCCTTTCCTCCTATGTTTAATTAGGTCCTTATTTTTTTGCTTTGTCCTCTACATCATCCTTTCCTAACTAAGGCATTCTTGGGCTTCTTCCTCTTCCTGTTTCCTTTTTAGTTCCTCCTTTGCTTTCCATTATTTCTCCTATTCTTTTGGGATAGCCTTCAATTCAACTTCATCCTTAAGGTGGTCTATTTCATTTTCCTTACCTCCTCTCCCTTCATATTTGTAGCCCCTTGTTTGATGATATGCATTTTTTTTCCCATGGAAAATGTGGAAAGGGTCACGACCTTTGGATTGGCCCTTATTCTTTCTACCTCTTGCTAATATTTTTCATTTTATGTAAATATATCATCTTTCCAACACTCATGAAAACCATGTGGTAAGGCCATCCAAAAAAAATCCTTCTTAACCATGTAGTAAGTTTTTAAAAATCCCAAGTTCTCTCCTAAGGGTTAGGTGTACAATTCCAAAAGAATATTTTGCTTGAGTTGGGAATTCTTACAAATATATAAGCAATATTTGTACCATAATGAATCATTTTTCCAGCTAAATGTATCAGATGTTCTGGGATCTTGCTGCAACTTTTGAATGAGTGTCCACACCTCTTCATCATTTTTCCATTCATCCCTTGCTCCAATCAAGTTGGATAATAGAAATGGCACAAATAGATTCTTCCACATCCTCATCCTTTCTTAGGAGTGCATTGCAACAAAATTTTTCTTCCGTTTTTTGTAGATGATTTCAAGGTCATAACCCAACATCTTTTTGACCCATTTTTGTTGCCATTCTGAAGATAATATTTGTTCTAACAAGTATTTAAGACTATCATGATTTTTTTTTACCTTGAAGTGTCTTCCCATTAGGTAAGGTCGTTGCTTTAGCGCATGTAGTATTGCCAACATTTCCTTCTCATAAATAATATTGTGTAAATACTTTCCTTTGATTGGACGACCTTCAAAATAAATGGGTCTTCGTTCTTGCATTAAAACAACACCAATTCCATTTCCTGAGGCATCACATTCCATAAAAAAAAGTTTTTGTAAATTCTACCATAGTTAAGATTGGTGCTTGGCACATTACCTCTTTAATATGTTCAAAGGCCTTATTTTCTTATGGAGTCCAAGAAAATGCATCTTTCTTCATTAATGTTGTTAGAGGTGCTACTATTCTCCCATAATTCGTAACAAACTTACGATAATACCATGTCACCTGGATAAATCCTCGAAAATGCTTTATGGTTGTGGGGATTTTCCATTCCTTAATGGATTTAATTTTGTTAAGATCTACTTTAACACCATCATGAGATACAATATGACCCAAATATTCCACCTCCTATACTCCAAAGAAACATTTTGGAGGTTTTTGTATATAATTGTTTCTCCTCCAATAGTTTGAACACCCTGTCAACATGTTGAACATGACACTTCCAAGACTTGCTATAGATTAGTATATCATCAAAAAATACTAACACAAATTTTCTAAGGAAGGGTTTGAAAATGGAATTCATCAAACCTTGAAATGTGGAAGTTGCATTAGTAAGGCCAAAAGGCATGACCAAACATTCATAATGACCCTCATGATTTCTAAATGTTTTTTTTAGAATGTCTTCATTCTTCATTCTAATTTGGTTATATCCTAAACAAAGTTCCATCTTGGTGAAATAAATTTCTCCATGTAATTCATCAAACAACTCATCAATGACAAGAATGAGAAATTTCTCTTTAATGCTGAGCTTGTTGAGATCCCTATAATCCATGTAGATTTTTTAGTAGATTCAACAACTCATGTAATGTGCTAAAACATAAGACAACAATCTACTCTACTCTTTAGCGAAAGCCAAACTAGATCGATGAAAACAATAACCAGAAAGAGAAAGAATATCAATGGCACATAACACAATATTTCTTTGGTGAAAGCAACTGATCAAAACCACGACTATCTATATTGCATTAACCAGAATATCTGAAAAGAAAATACAAAGCTTGTTCCTCCTGAACAATTCCTGCACAAGTATGATCAACTCTCTTCTCACATGCTAGCTCAAGCCAACACTTAGCCTATTCTTGTGCTCTCCAAGCCCCTACTTCCTTGAGTAATTCCTAGAGGAACTAACCTTTATTTAATGAGGAAATTCTTCTTCCATAACTTCGCAATCCAAACTTAGGTCTTCAACTAATTACATGCACCATCTGTACAACTCGAAAAATTATACAACTGATACTACATTATCCCTGCATTTTAATATCAATTGGGTCCTCCTATGAACTGACATGCATGAGTTATTCTCGAGTGAATCTCTAGTTAGCTGGAGTAACACTGAAGATGCATCAGTGCACCAACTCACTACTAGACCTCTACTACTTCCTCCAACAGTTAGAATTAATTTAACTGACTATAACTCAGTCAAACTGAGTTATCTAATTACAACTCACACAAACTCAATCTAGACCCCTAAAATTTAGGGATCACTCTACATGATTCTAGATAGACTTCCAACTTGAATTTCCCAAGTCATTAAGTCTATTTAACTTAATTAACTATTACAAGTTGCTATGAGAATAGAATTTCAATTTAATTTAAGGACAAATTAAATTATAATTTCTAGATGTTATTTGTAACATTTCTTGTTTCTATTTTCAACACTCCCTCTCAACAAGAAATGAATTCAACTCTATCTCGATCCTGAACCTTTAGAATGTTTTGTGTGCAACTTTTCTCTCTAGTGTTGTTGCTACAACAACGCCTAAAACTGAAAAAGCATCCAACGTGAATTAGTGTATTGCATTAGTCATCAAAGTCTCTGACCGCTACTACCTCTGTTGACTGAAAACTCTACGATTCTATTGACTCTACTTTTCTGCACTAATTTCAACTCTTCTCTATGCTCTTCAGTGTCTGAATTTTCTAGCCTCTATCACTTTGATGTCTGATTGCATCAAGTGCCATTGATTCCTCTTACTACTATGTATTTTGGGCTCTTGTAGCAAGGTACGATCCATGAGACAAAACATCTCAATAGACCCTACCTAATTTCATCCCTCTTGGGACTATCACTTCACATCACCCCACCTCACACCTAGAGGTATGGTTGCATGTGCTCCCTCTACCCACTTGGCTGAAAATTTCCTCCTACTAGAGGTATTTGCATGAGTGGATGCCTCCACTTAGCCTCCCATATGCTTCTCCAATTGTGGCTTCTCCAGAATTATCTAAGGCTTCTTTTGAGCCTTCTCCTTCTCTTCTTGAGTGGATCTCTCCACTCAATCTCCTCTTTGATTCTCTAATTGTGGCTGCTCCACAATTGTCTAAGATCACTTCTGAGGCTTCTTCTAGGATTTCATGATGAGAAGTAATTCACTCTCCCTCTCAACCACCGAGTCTCTAACCTTTGCCTTGCTCCTCAAGGCTTTGAATACATTTTGTACCTCAAAAGAATACAGGTTCTTGGCTCACACACCAATCCCTTTCATCTATCCCACTGCCACAATTTTTTTTAAAAAGGAGCTGATTTTAAATCAACGATATCTCCCTCATCCAAACTCCAATTCAAATGGTTTTTTTTTTTTTTTTTTTTTTTTTTTTTTTTTTTTGGTATTTTCCGCAAGGAATCCAAATCTACTATTTGTTTTTGAAAATTTTCAATAAAAAAATTTCATATCTACTCTGCCGACTCACCACCCAAAAAAAAATCACGCTCCTCAATCTGCCAATATCAATTATCACAAGTCCTTTTGTGTCACTAAACATTGTCTCACTAATTTGCCCACTAGCAGCCTTCTAACTCCATTAAGAAGTCTACACATAGGTCCTTCTGGATCTGCGCTGAACTAGAGCTCCATAATTCTTCTATTCTATAATGTCTTCAAATCCGATACCATGTAGATTTTTACTTGTAGATTCAACAGCTCATGTAATATACTAGAACATAAGACAAGAATCTACTCTACTCTTCAGTAGAAGCCAAACTAGATCGATGAAAACAACAATCAGAAAGAGAAAGAATATCAATGGCACATAACACAATATTTCTTTGGGGAAAGAAACAGCTCAAAACCCCAACTATCTATATTGTATTAACCAAAAGATCTGAGAATAAAATACAAAGCTTGTTCCTCATGAACAATTCCTACACAATTATGATCAACTCTCTACTCACAATCTAGCTCAAGCCAACACTTAGCATGTTCTACCGCTCTTCAATCCCCTACTTCCTTGCGCAATTACTAGAGGAATTAGCATCTTCTTAATGAGAAAATCCTTCATCCATATCTCACAATCCAAACTTAGGTCTTCAATTGATTGCATCCACCATCTGTACAACTCAGAAAATTATACAACTTATAGTACGTTGTCCCTGCACTCTAATTTCAACGGGGTCTTCCTCTGAACTGACATGCATGCGTTATTCTTGAATGAATCTCTAATTAGATGGAGTAGCACCAAGGATGCACTAGTGCACCAACTCACTACTAAACCTCTACTAGTTTCTCCAACAGTTAAAACTAGTTTAACTGACCATAACTCAGTCAAAGTGAGTTATCTAATTACAACTCACATAAACTCAATCTGGACCCCTAAAAGTTAGGGATCACTCTACATGACTCTAGATAGACTTCCAACTCGAATTTCCCAAGTCAATTAAGTCAATTTAACTTAATTAATTATTACAAGTTGCTATGAGAATAGAATTACAATTTAATTCAAGGACAAATTCAATATTCGTTCTTATTATTAATTTTTTATTAAAATCAGTATAAACATTATAGGTTATTATTGA
>APFE030322189.1:59041-100770 GCA_000404065.3 Pinus taeda
CGGCGACCCCCTTCGGGTTGTGTGTCCACCCTAGCGTTGTCTGAACCTGGATGTAACGGACCCACTGATCATGGGGGTGCGACCCCCTTCGGGTTGTGTGTCCACCCTAGCGTTGTCTGAACCTGGATGTAACGGACCCACTGATCATGGGGGTGCGACCCCCTTCGGGTTGTGTGTCCACCCTAGCGTTGTCTGAACCTGGATGTAACGGACCCACTGATCATGGGGGTGCGACCCCCTTCAGGTTGTGTGTCCACCCTAGCGGCGACCCCCTTCGGGTTGTGTGTCCACCCTAGCGTTGTCCGAACCTGGATGTAACGGACCCACTGATCATGGAATTCGTGAACCATAAAGTACAAAAAAAACTAACTAAATTTTTAATAATAAATTATTTCAATAATTATTATGGTTAATACAAAATAATATTTATTTTTTTATTTATTGATTGATTATCATGTAAAGAATACTTGGTTATTTTTTATGATAAAATAGTATGATTTGATGGGTTACAATTGAATTAATAGAACATACGTTTTTATTATATAGCATTCCTGTAGTGGAACAGGATAAATACGTGACATGTAAGATTCTCATGAAACTAATGAGTTTATATGATCATGATATATTTTGTAAGCTTATTTTCATGTATAATGCTTTGTAAGTGGTCATCGTTATAAGATTTGAAAAGGTGTATATATCAGATTTCCATGAATATATAATAAATAATATATATACATTAAATATTTATTCATGTTCATGAACTCAAATATATAATAAATAGATATTAGTTACTGGTATAAACATAAATAAGGTTTATAGGAAAGTGTTATCATGAAATTTTGAAAATTATAAAAATAAAAATATAAAAAATATTTGTTTATATAATAATATTTTCTTTTATAAGTTTGGAGATGTTTAAATTGTTTTTTGTTTAGTTAAAAGTTTAATTTTTTTGGAAATAAAGAAACATGTTAACGTTAATAGTGTGCAGGAATGAAAGTATACCTTTTTATGATCACGAATAGTTTATTTTAGATGGTCTTATTGTCCTTAAATAAGAATAATAAATCAACTTACATTAGTTAATAACATCCAAAAATAATTATATTTATTTAACAACTAAATTATAATAATTTTTTTTACTTAAAAAAAATACCATTTCATACTTAGACCATCTCTGAACATAACTCACTCATTCATATTAACAACCTTTAAGGTTCTATATAAACACTACTTTTTAAAAGGAAAATAGTATGAAGCCAAAATCCCACTCTGCGTAAAGATATATAATAATGCTTTGGAATTACAAAACATTACATAAATTATAGTGTCTCAAAATGTAGTTGCAAACATTACTCAACATTACTTAAAGAACAAGTTTGGAATCAAGCAAAACAATCAATATATAATATGATATTTCTGCAAGGGACCATTTTTATATAATAAATTAAAGTACTTTATTTTACTTTAAAAACCAACTGTGATGGTTTGTAATTTGACATTGACATGCCATGCTCCACTGTTGTATATTCAGATGACTGAAGTTAAAGATGACACCTCACATATAAAATCAAGTGACAAAGATGAGAGATGAATGATCAATCCTCACTGAAAAAATATAAAAGGCAATTCTCATTATAAAAATATGATGTATAGTGAATGATAGTGATATTCTTATTATAGAAATATTATTGATAGATTATGGCTCTGGCAAAAGGTTGTTAGTGGAATTCTATTCATTAATAAAAAGTGTATTATTGCTTTATTAAAGGACAACCAATCCAGCATGTTTTCTTGATGTAGACTGCCCATTTGATTAATTTATATACTTGATGTAGACTGCCCATTTGACTCATGTGGAATTGAATTGGTGGCTGATAAAGTGTGTCAGAGAATTTTATAAATTCTCTGTTAAAATATTTCATCTACTTTTAAACAATCCTAAATGAATGATGTACAATAGGGTAGATTGACTTAGGTCATGGAAAGTTTTAACATTCATATTTATACTTAATTGCTATTAAAGTACACAATAATGTTTGGAATATTCAACAAATCTATGACATTCATCATATGAAAAATCCATTAACTCACATATTCTTGGCATAAACTTATTGTTATCATTGTCTTCAACATATTATTGGTTCACTTTCATGACCAATTCAATGATTTGTAAATAGTTATATTTACTCATCATTATGTTCAAGCATCTTCTAAAGTTGTTAGAGCATGAAACCATATTCTGTACATATTCTATATTAGTGGTACATATACATAGAAAAATCATATTTGTGTAGAAATTTGATAAAGAATATGTACATATTTTAAATGGATATTAAATATATATACATAATAATAAAACACCTAGTGCCATTGAGAACGTTGGTCAAATATGTGGTACACTTGTTACCCTTTAATTTTCTTATTGTCTTATTATAGTCTCTCCCACTACTTTTTCCTTATAATTGTGAAAGGCTTCTTAAATATTTTAAGAAGGAAGTGGGTGTAAAAGTCACTACTTTTTCCTTATAATTGTGAAAGGCTTCTTAAATATTTTATGAAGGTAGTGGGTGTAAAAGCTATTATTTACATGTATTATAAACTTTATTTTTTAAATATGTTGCTTTCTTGGGCAGCTTTTAATATTCTGGTAATAGCTCTATATTATGTAGACCTTAGCTTTTAATATGCTGGCAATAGCTGTATATTTATGTAGACCTTAGCTTTTAATTGTATTTATCAGCTTGTTTTTTGGGTCGTATATTTTAACTTTAATCATACTAAATATTTTTTATTTGTAAATTTTTATAATTTTAATTAATTAATATTATAATTTATTATTTCTATTATATTATAATTTTTATACAAGAATTTAATTAATTAACAGAATTTAATTATTATAATGTTAATGTTGATTTTTTATAATTATAATTATTTTATTCTATGAAAGTTTCTAAAGCTAATTTTTTTTTATACTCCACTTTCCATTAGAAATATGAGATATACTACTACACCTCTTTTCTTTAATGTTTATTTTATTTTTTACATTTATAGAATTATTATCTATAGTTTTAAGATTTAAATCAAAATGTAGAACTATTTTTAAATCATATAGAATTTTAAAAAGATTATTTAGAAATTTTAAAGAATTTAACTTCATATTTTTCATGGACTTTATCAAATTCTATATTTTCTACTTTACAGAAAATATTATATACACATTTTATAATTTTCTTTTTAAATAAATAATTACAAAATAATTTCATAATTTTTAAAAACTTCAAATGTATTTACTAAGTCAAAATCTTAGTTTCAACACCTTATTATTCATTATTTATAGTTAAAATAAAACTTAAAACTTGCTTATCTTTTCTTTTTAATATTTTAATTATTTTTACCTTAGTTATTCCTTTTTCACATTATTTGATGAAATTGATTTATTTTAATTCTAATGTAATGTAAAATAATGTAATTGATTTATTCTAATTAGTTAATTATTGAATTAAACAAAGTCTTTCGATAAAAATTATATGAGAGAATTTTTTGGCCAACGCGTTTCAAACCAACAAGTGTGGTTCATCATGAGGACCATATGAAGAGGCAGACCATGCAAAGGCTTAAATAGAGAGCAATGTGTCTATATTGCTCTCTATTTAAGCCTTTGTCATGGTGTTCCTCTTCATTTGGTCCTCACGATGAACCACACTTGTTGGTTCTAAATGCGTCAACCGAAAAATTCTCTCATGTGATTTCCACCGAAAGACTTTGTTTAGTTCATTATTATTTGATGCAATTGATTTATTCTCATAATGCATAATTTTAAAAAAAAACACTTAAAACTTGTTTATCTTTTCTTTTTAATATTTTAATACTTTTTAACTTTTATATTTCATCTATCACATTATTTAATGCAATTGATTTGTTCTAATTCATTCCATTTATTTTAATTTCTTTTAACTTTTATATTTCTTCTATCACATTATTTGATGCAATTGATTAATTCTCATAACGTATAGTTAAAAAAAAAAAAAAAAAAAACACTTAAAACTTGTTTATCTTTTCTTTTTAATATTTTCATTCCTAATGTAATGCAGTGCGTAAACCCCCTAATACTTAAATTCAAAAATGAGTGAAGGGATCTCTACTTGAATGGTTCATGAGGAAAAATACTTGCTAAGGTTTTGTAAATGGGGTAGCAAGCTAAGTGGGCTTGATTGTGGGGAAAACTCCACAGTTAAGCGCGCTTGAGCCATATGCGATTTGGGATGGGCAACCTCCCGAGAAGTCCTGGTTACTGGGTGCAAGCCCTAGAAGTGATGATCGATGCTATGTGATTCATTTCACTAGTTTTAATCCCACTTCTTCACCCCTGTGAGCATCACCCAATGTAATGAGTGCTAAGTGAACTATTCAAAAATCATGAAACATTAGTCAGTTATGACTACCTCTCATGGAAATGGTCATACGTGAATGACTTACTTAACGCAGTTGAATCCCAAAATGATATCTAATATAATGCACTGCGTAAACCCCCTGATACTTAAATTCAAAAAAGAGTGAAGGGATCTCTACTTGAATGGTTCATGAGGCACAATACTTGCTAAGGTTTTGCAAATGGGGTAGCAAGCTAAGTGGGCTTGATTGTGGGGAAAACTCCACAGTTAGGCGTGCTTGAGCCATAGGCTATCTGGGATGGGTGACCTCCCGGGAAGTTCTGGTTACCGGGTGCAAGCCTCAGAAGTGATGATTGCGCTTTGTGATTCTTTTCACTAGTTTCAATCCAACTTCTTCACCCCTATGAGCATCACCCGATATAATGAGTGCTAAGTGAACTATTCAAAAATCATGAGAAATTAGTTAGTTATGACTACCTCTCATGGAAATGGTCATACGTGAATGACTGCAATTAAATCCCGAAATGATATCTATTTTTAATTCCTTTTAACTTTTATATTCTTCTATTACATTATTTAATGCAATTGATTTATTGTAATTCATTTATTATTATTTGATGCAATTGATTTATTCCAATTCACTCATTTGTTTTTGTCTTTTTCAATTATTTACTTAATGTTTATACCCTATTCTTTCTAAATATTTATTTTGTAAATTAATACTAATTTTAGCAATACTTATTTTTTACTTTATTATCTCTCTTTTCTAAGTTATTTTCTCTTAAATATAGTCATGTTCTTATTATTTTCTATCTTGTAATTTTTTCACCACTTATATATTCATTAATGTTAATAATTATTCTACTTTATCTAATTTCTTTTATATTATAATAATATATAGCGTTTTTTATATCAATAATATAAACATAAAGGTAGTAAGAGCGGGAGGGATTATCTATTGCCTGAGAGGGATTATCTATTGCCCCAATGAATGAAAGGAGTTTAAATTTGCCTAAGATTTGGGCATTTCTTCCAATAACCAAGCTAATGTCTAGATGGGCAATCACAAGTAAGATTTTTAAGATTTTCCTTTTTCATGTATCAATGCTTGCGATACAATAGTTTGAAAATCCAAAGAGAATTTTAATTCCTCCCTCCCTTTAGCTCTTCATAGAATTATTTTTCTGGCACATCAATTTGAACATATTGAATTATATCATATGTATAGTAACTTTAATTCTAAGGTAGATGAAATGGGCAATAAAGGAATAACACTGGCTCAGCGGACTATGGAAATAGAACCAGGTTCAACGTTATATCAACCAATGCCATGAACAATATGAATCAAAACCCAATTTATATATTTGAATTTTTATATATTTGAATTTTCAGATCATCTCTGATGGAAAATCTACTTTAGAACAATGTTGATTCAATTGTAGCATACTCGGGTGCCAAGTGACCTTAAGATTTAGAAGATGGCTCAATTACGAGCATTGTAAGTGCAAAATAAAGGTGGAGTATGTATGTAACATGGGTTGAAACACCTGGAGTACCAAAGTTGTATAGGTGGAGGCAGGCTCTCACTCCACTAAGCAGATTATGGTGGTGACTAATGAATTCTTGGCCTTTTCATATGGGAAGGACCTTAACTAGCATTTGCACCAGATGTTGCAAAGGAAACACCGTAAGCATAAATTGAAGAACACAAATACAACAAAAGAATACTTTGATAAAGAATAAAAATATATTGAACGCTCAAATCAATGCCCCATTAACTGGAACCACTTAGTAGACATATCTGTCAACATTAGGATTATACACAATGATCAAGAAATTTCCCATATACAAACAACACCTTCCACAACAACATTTTGTCACATCCACATTTTAAAAAATGCGTTGGAACGTGATTGGAATCTCCCATATTGTCTTTTTCATTATGTAGATAAATCTTCCATATTGCTATTTTCATTATGAATATTATTAGTTCATTGTTGTAAAGTGTTAGTGTGTTAAATTCAACACTATAAGTTCGATAAGTGAAAAACATTCTTCAATTAGCATAATATGCATTATTCTCTCACCGTGTATTTTTCAGTCAAAGAGCACAAGTAACAGATTAACATGTATTTTCCCTTCATTATTTTCATCACAAAGCCAAGAAATCTATGCATTATCTATAAAGTAATAAAAACATTTTGGAATAAGTTTCATATTTCAAGCTAGTGTCTAACCTATAAAGTAACAAAAACTTTTTGAAATAAATTTAATATTTTAAGCAATTGACTAACCTAATTTAATAATTGAAAAATTCTCAAAGATGAATTATAATCCATAATAAGAGAGCCAACATTGGAGCCCATACTTTCACTAAAACCAAAAGAAACACAACCACTTGTTAAGAAGAAATTCAAGTAATAATAATAAACATTAAAGTATAAAATGGTATTTCTGCAGCAGTATCAGTTGATACTTCTCGTCTAACTCTTTGGCTTTGCTTTAAGTATCTTTTCCTAAGGTATAACCTTTTGATAGCATTGTTGTAACCACTTTTACTGCCTGGTCAACAAAATGGAACAAAATAAAACAAAAATAATAAACATTAAAGTATAAAATGGTATTTCTACAGCAGTGTCCATCACTTGATACTTCTCGTCTAACTCTTTGGCTTTGCTTTAAGTGTCTTTTCCTAAGGTATAACCTTTTTATAGCATTTTTGTAACCACTTTCACTGCCTGGTCAGCAAAATGGAACAAAAAATCTCAGTTGCTTATCAAGGACTTCAAACTGTCCATTAACAACAATGTTAATATCCTCAAAATATCATAGGCTAATTGAGAAAATCATTTTTCAGTCTAAGAAGTATGACTTTCTAAATTTTGATGTAATATTTAAATTTTACTTTTCTCCATTGGTAAGGTAGGTGGCCTTTTTAAGCTACTTCTATTCTACAAAACTACAGGAATAAGTAGAATTTGAAGGGTGGGATCTTCCTTCTTTGCAAATAGGGTAGGATCTTCCTTCTTTGCAAATAGTTAAGTAGAATTTAAAGGGTGGGATCTTCCTTCTTTGAAAATAGTTATTTACAAACAATTTGTAAAGCAAGATTACATTTAAGACTTTTTCTTAAAAAATAGTCAAAATAAATGAAATTTGTTTTTCATTATTTTCCTTTCCTTTCACAACTAAAATCTTATTCTAGGTTACTCTCAATATCCTTGACCAAAATGGCCTTTGAGGTAATCTACATGATGCAATCTTGATCTTGGAACTATACAATAGGAAAAAAGTATTGTCGTTTACCCATGAATGGTATTCATTTATCAAAGACCTCAAAACAAAACTGAAATATTAGACATTTAAACACATATACAGAGACCATAAAATTGATTTGATATAAGAATGACTATGGCAGGGTAAGCAAGGTCTAGATCTAAGTGCAGTATTAACGCTATTTTGACGAAACATATTTCTTCTTAAATTTATTTGAACATTGTTCCTCCACATATAAAAATAAATAAAAAATATAAAAGAGTAAAAATAAGTAAATGAAAATAGTCCTAATGCGTTGCCCTCTTCATGAAATTTTATCATTTGCTTTTTCCACTGATTAACTGCCTCCTATGATCCTCCCCATGGCACTATATACACCTCCTGATTTAGGATTGTTTCTCCCTAGTTCAAAAAACGCCAAAAACATCAGAAACCTACAATTTTTTTCACTTTTTGTATTTTTACCAGAAAACCAAAACTATATTCATAATGCCATGTCAATCTGAATGTGACTATCAGTAAAGTTACATCTTGAATTCCATCGCTTTATAGCAAATTCAAATCCCAACCAAAATCCACTTGTAACAAAATCATAGCAGAGAATTTACCCTTTAAACCTTACAATTGCAAACACTGATAAACTAAGAAAACCATGCTTACACTAAGAAGGATAGCAGCTTCTAAAGCATGGGGCTCCTTGATAGTCACTAAAGTAACTTGTGTCCACTGCTCCGTCCTATCACCACCCAAAAAATATAATCAGGCACTGGTTTTGGCCAGTTAATGTTTGCTATTACACAAACCTTAAGTATGTATATCAATGCAAATCCTCTAGTGTTATCCAGTTTTATCAGGAAAAATACACACTAGGGCTACTGCCTGGCTTGATATTTCTTGAGTCATTGATGTCAAGTCTTATTACATCCAACAAGTTTTCCATGAATCACTTCTCTAATTTTGATAACACAAAAATAATATTGTGACTGCGCTCTATTTCTCAACCAATTCTTAATAGAACAATTCTCTACAACTCTGATAAAACACAAGTTGACAACTATTATGCTCAATAGATATTGCAACACAAAAATAATATTTTGACTGCACTCTATTTCTCAACATATTCTTAATAGAACACTTCTCTGCAACTCTGATAATACACAAGTTGACAACTATTATGCTCAAAAGATATTGCAGAAATTGGGAATCAACACTTTTACATAAAACTCAGTCAAGAAATCCAACACCCACCTCTCTAATTTTACGTTCTTTACTATGCCACAGTATGAGAAAAACTGTTGAACGTCCTTAACTGTTGCTTTGGTAGAAAAATTACAGACCTGAACTATGTAACCATCTGTAATGGCCATTGACAACACTTGGAAGTATCTGTTATGCTATGATTCACAATCTTCTTCTCAGAATTTTAAGTGAATAGCAAACACATGGATATGATATATATACTGTGACACTAAATAGTAACCAGAGGAAGATTGATTAAATTAACATTAGTTGTTTTATTCGTTATGAAAAGTTTTGATTCAATGCAGTATTGGGCCTCCAAATCTTTTTTTTCCCCAGTCTGAAGTGTATCCATCGATCACTGTGCAATCTTTGCAGATGCGTTGTTGAATGTCATCGTTCAAAACGAAAAGTGCAAAGCATCATAGCATCATAGTGAGCTGCTTTTTTTGCAGTGTCTGCTAGGGAAATGGATAAATATTATTTATATTGGTTGGCGGTAAGAGGGGAATTATGAAATTGTGTGTTTAGAATACAGTTGTGTTTTGATAGATGAATCCATAGAGGCAATATTTGCACCGTAACGATGTTTTATTTTCCTTGTTTCTTAAATTTCATTTCCATAACATATATTTGAAACCAATTTATCTCATAAATTTCATTTACACTACCTAAATAATTTAAAGAGAATCCTTAATCAATGTGATCTTTCCATTTGAACCATCCTTATTTATGTAATTTGAAAATCATTTTACGGGGAATGAGGTTGAATTAGCATGTTTGGTTAATCGAGATGATGAGGTTGAAGTGGATTTTGTGAGGGAATAACATGAATTAACCTGTTTGGTTAATGGCGAAGAAAGGATTGAAAGAGATCTTGTTGGGGATGAGCTTGAATCACCCTGTTTGGTTAATGGGGAAGAAAGTATTAAAAGAGATCTTGTGGAGGACAAGCTTGAATCCCCCAGTTTGGTTAACGGGAAAGAAAGTATTGAAAGGGATCTTGTGGGGGACAATCCTGAATCACTCTGTTCCATTAATAAAGATGGAGTTGAAATGAATTTTGTGGGAAGCAATGAATTGGAGCAGAGATCACCTCTAGTTGCAGAGGTTCAGGATATCAATTCACCAGAGGTAATGATAGGGAATGATGAGAATTATGTGCAGTGTTCGTCAAGTGGAGATTTTTTGGAGGACAAGGAATTGAAGCAGGGATCACAGCCGGTTGCTGAGCCCTGAGAGATCAATTCAAATGGACATAATCTAGCTTTTGATTCTGAGTTCCAGTTTTTAATTGATAAAAACCATGAGTTTGAATCTGAGAGCATTTTAGTGGAGCAACAGAAGCTGGAATTTCCAGTGTTAGATGGTAAAATTGAAGAAATAGAGTCTATGGTGAGTGAGGACAACAAGCCAGAGAAGAATAGTGAATCTAGATGCCAGAACTTGGAAAATGAGGATGATGCATGTGGCCATATAATAGATGAGGAGAAGCAATCTGAGCCTACAAACAAGGGGCGGAATGATGAGATTGAAATAGACCATTTTCCAAATGGGGAAAGTGAGCTGGAACCTCGTTTTCATTTAAATGATGACAATGAGCTTGAATCAAGGTGTTTTGATAATGAGGATAATGGTATTCTCACTGAAGACAAGGATGGACGACAGGTTGACGAGGTGCATCATGGGAAAGATGAAATATATGATCCAGAGTCAAGTGACTGCAATGTGTCTAACAGTTGTGGGTCTTCTGACGTGGTAGATAAAAATTTTGGAGGCTACAATCACACAGTGCAACCAGACATGCAAGATGGTGTTGTAATTAGTGCCTCTGATTTGGTATCTATAGGTGTTCTTACTGGTTCAAATGGTCTATTTACTTTTGTTTCAGAGAATGAGCAAAAGCTTGAAGCAAAGGTCACTAAGAAGAAGCCCCCATGCTTAGTGAAAATACCAATGAACTTGGACAACAAAATTAGAACTCAAATTCGACTTTCGCAGCTACATTTGGATGAGAAAAACAAAATCAAGGGCTTCATCAAAGCAGCCATACAGATGAAGCGGGTAACATGCTTATATATCTTTGCAAGTCTTTTAATTGAATATTCTTTGTTGTTTTGAGCATCTAGTACATCTGCTTTAGTCTTTTGAAAATTGTTTCTTCTTCTTACTCTGCTATATTTCATATGGGCTTTTGTGTAGCCCAACAAAGAACAAATGATAGAGAGGTTGAGAGCTGCAAGGCAAGAAGAGAGGGCATTTCGTGAGGCAATCAAGTCCATTGAGAAAAAATTTGGTGCCTTGAACTCTGATTTGAGGCAATTGCAAGATGAATGGAATGATGCAGATTTTGTTCAGCAAGAAGCCTATGAAGCATTGAAGGATCTAAAAAAACAGGAGTATGAGCGGGTAAGAAAATCACACTCTTTTACATTAGTTGACTAAACTTTGTAAGATAGTGTTAACTACTATTAGACTTTTTTTTTCTACTCATTTTTATTGTTGTGCAAAAAACAAATCAGATCAGAACAAAATTCCTCATTTGTATATTCTTTCTTTTGGTTATAATGGAAAATTATGTCCACGCTATATCAAAATGTATGAATTTTGAAAGTCTTGTTGTCGTGTTCTTTTACCTATTGAAATCAGGTTATATATTCAATGTATTTCTGCCAGTTCTGACCAATGGATATCAAGATTTGAAACTGCTAGGAATCTTGATGATAGGTGTAGGCTTCTGAAGAATTAATGGTGACGACTGTTCTAATGGCCTCCAATAATCTTTGAATAGTTGACATATTTTTGGCTATTCTTGAAACAGTTAACAAATATCTCCATGTTTAGAGGTTTTTAGGTTTGGTTGGGCGGCCATTTATTTAGGGAAATGGCTCAATCTACCTGTCATGAGCATGGCATCTGTAGCAAAGGGCATTGCAACAATTTTATTTTCATTCAAATTGTCTTTTTTGATAGGCTCCGACATTTATCATATAATACACTGTGCACATTTATCATATAATACATTGATTTATGTGCAAAATAAGAGTTGGAGAGTTTCTAGTCCTGAACATTGAAAACATGGTAGCCATTTATATCAAGGTCATTGGTAATATCTTGAGGTGCCAAATTTACTGTAAGGTTAAAAGGTAGCTTGGTCATCTAATACTGGCATCCTCATTTATTTCTTTTTGGCAGTTAATAAATTAATGGCCTTTCAGTTTATGGTCATCCCCAAAACCACTAGATTTAAAGAGTAGATTGAGCCATTGGAAGTTGTACTTCATCTCTCTGCATAATCATTATGAACACCCCTTCCGATTAAAGGGGGGGGTTGATAGACACCTAATCCTTAAGAATTTGTTAATTTGTAAATATTTAAAATAGGGGAAATCTGAATAGTTAGAATAGGAAGAGACATAGCACCTTGGAAGACAAAACCAAAGGTCATGAAATCTTGTATATATGAATGTTTGAGTAATGGAAAATCTAAGTAACTTGGGGTTAATTTCTCTGTCCAATAGTTACAATAGAATTCTAACACTAACGTGTGATTTCTAATTAAATAAATGTATATATGATTAGGGAAAATAAGAAATTCAAACAGTTCCTATATGAAATAGGAAATTCACATTCCATTATAATCTAGCAAGCAAAAGAAAAGGCTATACAATTTCAGGTAAGTGACACGAGTGGGTGACACAACTATAGTATGTAAGGCTTAAGCAGATCTACCATTTCCAATTTCCACTCTTTGAGGAAGTTGCTTCTTCTTCTTCTTTCTTCACTGATTCTTCTTTTTGGCGTGACCTTTGCATAAACTGTTTCACCAAAACATTACGAATAGGAAAGGCATGAGATTGCAGTCAAACTTTCTCAAACAATAAAATTCCAACATAGTACAGTAACGCCTCCTTCACAATCAACACCGTAAGGTGGAAGATAGAAGTTTCTCATAATGGAAAAAACACTTCCACACTTTAGGATCCTTCCCAATTCTCCGAAAGTGGTCCCCAGATGTATGGACAATGTGCAAACATAGCATGATTCAAAAACATTGAAAATATGTCAAATGGTCCATCTTTACCTGTCTCATGGTTTATACATACTAAAAAAGTCAAAGCAATTAAAAGTTCAAGAAAAAACCTCTGTGTTCCTGCATTGCTACAACTTCATATACAGGAAAAAAGAAATAATGTTCCAATGACATGGGTTACTTGTCAAACACCTCCTTAGTTTGGTGTTTTGGTTAAGTATCCATATCCATGGGTAAAATGTTCTGAGTTCCAATCCCCTCGGTGGTGCTGCATCATTACATCTACATGTACAGGAAAAAATAAAATGGGGTCCTAGTGATGTCAAACACCTTAGTTTGATGTTATGGATCCATATCCACAAGTAAAAGGTTCTGAATTCAGGAGTAATATAAGCCAATCTAATCAGTAGAAAGAGGATTGAAAAAGAATGGACTTCCACTCTTTAAGGAAGTTGCTTCTTCTTCTTCTTTCTTCATTGATTCTTCTTTTTGGCGTGACCTTTGCATAAACTGTTTCACCAAAACATTACGAATAGGAAAGGCATGAGATTGCAGTGAAACTTTCTCAAACAGTAAAATTCCAACATAGTACATTAGCACCTCCTTCACAATCAACACCGTAAGGTGGAAGAAATAAGTGTCTCATAATGGGAAAAACACTTCCACACTTTAGGATCCTTCCCGGTTAGTCTCTGAAAGTGGGAAAAAAACATCCACACTTAAGGATCCTTCCCAATTCTCCGAAAGTGGTCCCCAGATGTATGGACAATGTGCAAACATAGCATGATTCAAAAACATTGGAAATATGTCAAATGGTCCATTTTTACCTGTCTCATGGTCTATACATACTAAAAAATTCAAATCAATTAAAAGTTCAAGAAACAATCTGCCTCCATTAGAAAAAACAGTTAGAAGGAAAAAATAAAACCCTGTGATGTTGCATTGTTACACTTTCATGAACTCGGAGCAATTAAAAGTTCAAGAAAAACCCTTTCTGTTCCTGCATTGCTACACCTTCATATACAGGAAAAAAGAAATAATGTTCCAATGGCATGGGTTACTTGTCAAACACCTCCTTGGTTTGGTGTTTTGGTTAAGGATCCGTATCCATGGGTAAAAAGTTCTAAGTTCCAATCCCCTCGGTGGTGCTGCATCATTACATCTACATGTACAGGAAAAAATAAAATGGGGTTCTAGTGATGTCAAACACCTTAGTTTGATGTTATGGATCCATATCCACAGGTAAAAGGTTCTGAATTCAGGAGTAATATAAGCCAATCCAATCAGTAGAAAGAGGATTGAAAAAAAAAGGATATCCACAGGTAAAAGGTTCTGAATTCAGAAGTAATATAAGCCAATCCAAATAGTAGAAAAAGGATTGAAAAAGAAGGGATTGATCTAGTAGCCTGAAAAGGCTTCACATAATGGTTTTTATTTGACACAATCTCAGCCCTCTCCTTAAACAACCCCCACATCTGAATAGAGGATTACAACCACAGTGCAATTCCTTAACACCTAGACATCAATGTGTCAACTACAAAAGGAATTTTTCTGAGTGAGTTATCAAGAGGTAAAGGAAACAGTCTTTAGCTGGTTTTCTTAGTGTCCAAGTCGGCACAACAAAGAAAGAATCATATTAATTTCCACTGTTGAACAATGTCTCAAAGGAATTTCTAATAATTCTCCAATCTAAAAACAAATAAGTGTGAGAAAAGCTAACAGTGTTATAGAACAGGCATATTTGGTATTCCCTCTTAACTATGAGTAAAACTGCTACAAGACGCAAATATCAACCTTACTCATCAATCACATAGGACATTCTCAATGCTGTAACCTAGCAAAATTGCAAACAGGTTGAACGTCAGAATGTGGTCTAGCAGCAAGTTTAAGCGATTGGAGAAGTGATGACCCAAATTTAAATCCGGGCAGCACATTCTCCGTGTTGGCACTGTTGTTTACGCATATAAGAAGCCAGATGCAAGTCCTTGAGGACTTTGATAGAACAGACAATTCTCAGTTGCAGCTCCTAGACAAAGGTAACCCTGATTGTAAAGCAGATGTTGCATGGAGATTCATACTCTCTTTCATCCAAAAATCGGGACATTTGATGTTAAATGCCCAAAAAATATCAGCAAATAGTTTTTCAAACATTGTAGGCACACAATTTGAGAAATGTTCCCCTGTTCCTATAGGCTGATTCTTCTAAGCTTTGGTCAATTTTGCTCAAAATTCGGTAGATATTTGTTACAATTACATATTTGAGTTGTGTAACCTGCATAATGCAGGTGTTCCAAGATTTTCCCAAGTGTTCAATCCATTTATGAAATCAATAATATATTTCAAGCAACTGAAGATGGCAATCTCACTCACAATTGTATCGCTAGAGTCCGGCCATAAAAGATAAAATATTTGATGCTTCCATTTGGAGTTGATTACATCATTTAGATTTATTATGACTAGAATACAATGTGAGTGTCAAATGTGTAGGATGGAGAAAGTAGATGTTATGTGTATTCGCAGCAGAGCCAAAATTCTGGGAACTGTAATTTGTGTGGGTGGAGCAATGGCTATGAGTTTCCTTCAAGGTCCTACTCTAGCCCAACTCTGGCCTCTGTCGGGACAATCAACATCAGTTTCCAACACTAATACAGTACACCTAGTGGAAACCATTCTACACGAGGGAGATTCACGCAACCAGATTAGAGGGTGTATTTACCTTATCTCAGCAGTGATAATGTTATCCACTACCATGATATTGCAGGTCTCCCTACCACCTTGCATATTAAATTGATACCTAATTATAACCCTTTTCTGTATTTAGAAGTTTTAGGGCTCCCCACCCAATCAAATGTATGATTATAATTTCATGTGCAGGTTGAGACATTGAAGAAGTTTCCAGCCACACTATCCCTTACATCAATTACTGCCATTCTAGACTCCATCCAAAATGCTCTCCTAATACCCATTCTTGACAGAGCATCATTCCAACATCATGGATATTGGATAGGGCTAGGATTTTGACTGTGGTCATCGCGGTAAGTCTACATACATGAATGATGTTCTTCCTCAATTTTCCCAGCCATGAATAACTTAAATTTTTGTTAGGTGCTTAAGCTGATTTGTGGAAGATTAATTCAATTTGGCAGGGAATCATATTCAATGCAATGCCATTTCCATTACAGTTATGGTGTTTGCAGAAATGAGGGCCAGTATTCGTTACATTATTCGACCCAGTGTCTACTGTGCGCTCAACAATTTTATCATCTATAGTTCTGGGAGACATGCTGCGTCTGGGAAGGTGTTTGTCATTCTACCTACATATTTACAAAATTAATTAACTGAAATGCTTGATTTTCCTGCACTGGAACAGTTTGATGGGCGTGATTCTTATATTCATTGGTCATAACCTTTTTCTGTGGGGCAAAAGCCAAGACGATGCTACCCAAATCAAAATATCTTCTGTTGAAGAAGCAAATATAGCCATAGCAACAGAAGGAGAAGAAAATCAGCACCCACCTCCTGCTTCTGAAGTAGTGGATGTGAAAACACCTTTACTACACTAACATTCTTGACATTTTGTTGAAAAATTGCAATGTTTGTAATAAACAATTAGTCATTAACATAGTAGAACTGCTTCTGAAGTAGTGGATGTGAAAACACCTTTACTACACTAACATTCTTGACATTTTGTTGAAAAATTGCAATGTTTGTAATAAAAACTTAGTCATTAACACAGTAGAATCACTGAGAATTCCAACACTATAACACCATTGTGTATTATTCTCAATTGTTCAATGCTAACAAGATTCACAGGTAATGTGGTTACCTGACAGATTAGACAAAAACTTATTGCACAGTTTGAAAAAAAAAAAGTACATATAAACTATGAAAATGTACATTCTGAAATCTTCTTGAATCCTTACATTATCATTTGTATGATGTATAGTCAGTGAATGCTCACAACTCACTAGCTGCTGGTAAGTGGGAATTTGTAAAGAATTAACTACATTCTGAAATCTTTTTAATATTATCATTTGAATCATTTCTGATGAATGTTGCTCACCATTTTATTAGGGTTCTACATGGATTAATTTCGATAAAGAGTTGGTTGCACCGATTTTGAATGGTTCCAGCAGGATCCTTTTCCACGAGCTATATCCTCAAAATTTCGATTAATTTGATCATTCACACAGAAGGTATGAATAAAATAGCGTGTTCTAAGAAACATCCGACAAAATAGTTCCCCTGAAGGTGATTGGCTCTACTGTAAGGGGTGTCTCCAATCGAGACCTTGTACAGAGCATGAAAAGGATCAATTTTCTCCTATCTTTTCAGGAAGCCAATTGGCTTTGCCTGAGCAGAAGCAAGGAACGCGTTGTCCTGCTCATAGCACCGGTTAACGTGATGGTTTCTGGAAGAAAACGGAGAAGACTCAGCTTCGATTATCATTTCCTCTGGTTTTATAGTATATTTCACCGAAATGTGCAAAAAGGTTCCTGTGCCAGGAGTTCTATGCACAGTAAACACCTGTTTGCCTAAACAATTTTAGCATCAGTAGTCGGCCATTAGAAATCAAACACCTTATGCTCTGCTTTTCTAGACTAGAGAACATAAATTCTGAACTAAAGTTCACGAAACTATCTGAAATCTATAACACCAAATAATATGAACTTAAACGCATTCAGATTAGGGCATTTAAGAAATCTCCTAGAGTATTCAACTCAGAAAAATTCAATGGATAAGCACAAATTTTGAAAAATACCTGTGGTCATTCGGCTCCGAATTAAATTGAGACCTTTTGGAAATCTAGATCTGAGACGGATTCAGCAACGATTTTGTAACCATTAGACCAGTGCGCAAACCGTTTCAGCAACTAATTTTCAGAGACAGCTTCAGCAACGAATTTGTAACCATTAGAACAGTGCGCAAATTGTTTCAGCTTCTAATCTAATCACTGAAACCTTTGCAATCGTCTAACATATAATCCTATGGCGTATAAAGATGACAGATAGGAAGAGAGGGGAGTTGATTTCAGAGGGAAACGCCTTACGACGTAACTAGTAATCGATATTTTTTCTTGCTATTTGCCAGCAAGTTTTGGGACAATGATCCATTCATTTCTCTGTTTGGAGAAAAGTTAACTAGTAATCGATGTTTTTGCTTGCTATTTGCCAGCAAGTTTTGGCACAATGATCCATACATTTCTTTGTTTGGAGAAAAGTTAACTGGTAATCAATGTTTTTGCTTGCTATTTGCCAGCACATTTTGGGACAATGATCCATACATTTCTTTGTTTGGAGAAAATTTGAAAGAAATATTGTTATGATCTTCTGAGAAAATTTGAAAGAAATATTATTCTGATCTTCTGACATGGCTTTCACCAATCACTTTTAACTCTCTAAATTTTGGAAGTTTTCAACATCATCATAAATGTATCTTAACCCTAAATTAAGTAAGCACCGATAGGAATTAAAAATTGAAGGTGTAAACAATGAGATCACAATGCTTTTATGATATTTTAAGACAAGTAACATATGAAGGTTAAGATAGATTTAAGTTTATCCAACTTGTTCAGCTTTGTGCATGAATCTTATCTAAAAGTTCCACAATGATAGGACCCATCTTTTCTGGGGGATCCATTTGTTACAAGTCTTGTCGGGGTTCCCCTAAATATCACAATCTTGGTTAATATATAGACTGTTGCAAGGAATACTGAGATGTATTTTTTGTAAATTACTTCCTTTCAATGATGAATCCACTTTTATTTTCCACTTAAATGCTTGACTCTGTTTTAGCCTAAATCATATCAAAACCAGCAAGGAGAATATGGACTTCACTTGACATTGGCACTGAAATCTGTCAGTGACAAGGATGGAATTGCAGAGATGACTGCTAGTGACTTTGATGTCATTGTTTCAGTGGCAGATGATGCATAAGAAGTTAATTTCATAAAGTATTCTGCAGTGACAAATGCATGAAGAAGCCAGAATAAGCTGAGCCTTTCCTTTATCATTCATTCTCACATTTTAGTAGCTTTCACATTCCTGCCAAAGGGCAGGGGAAATCTTTCCGGAGGTTTCCCAACTTATTGTTGGTATCAACAAGAGATTTATTAGATTGAGATAATGGTTCAGAAAGTATTTTCAATGTTAAGAAATTTGTATATTACTGCTCTTGATAGCAAATCCAAAAGAAAAATAATACGACTACATAAAGGAGAAAATCAGTGCCAACCATTTTATTTCTCTGCAGTTTGTGCTGTCTAGTTATGATTACATTAGACATGGTCATTTCACACTGCCTATTATTAGGAGGCATTTTCAATGGAATATGGGCAATTAAGAGTAGTGTTTTGTACTACAATAATGGGTAAAGAAGTCAACTAATTCCCACTAATAATGGTGCGTTCTTCTTCTAAGAATGACTACTTTGAAGCCTACCACCCAATTATTATATAAAATTTGAGTATAACAACAAAAAAGTTTGACACTCAGGAATCTACATGAAACCTAAAGTGACCGGCCTGAAAAGCAAATTCCAGGCCTGCTCCTTACTAAATTTAGATTTTCTAGTTAGCTTTTTGGCTTATCGATTATTGGAATTTTATAAACAGAAGACATACTCTAATTTGACAAGAAATCGAACATTCTGGTGTAAACTATAGGAATTTTTTGTTTGAAAGATGCCTAGCCTATAGATGTTAGAACTTTCCTGTAAATGAAATGAAGATCCAGCTTGACTTTCAATAAGGCTATCCACTATCCGCTAGAGAAAGGTGCGCTATTTACGAGGGTCCGATAGAGAGAAATCCTCGCCCTGCAACGATTCCATGATTTCAAACACCGAGTAAATTGCAAGAAACTTTTCCTAAAACAACGTCTAGCTAAGGGCAGTATGAAGAGGAGCCTCATCATCCTGTTGTAATTCGTCTCCATGTTTACAGAAGATAGGAATGAGCGCCACGAAGAGATGTCTGTATGGCCGCGTGGTAAAAGATCCTTCAATTCAACTGTCTTGCAGCCGCATTCTTCATCTGTTGTCCACTAGGGTTCATTTATAGCTAGGTACACGCCACCTGAGTCCAAGAAAAGAATCAGGTCAGGTTCAAGTCATGGGCAATTTTTGAGGAATAGAGACCCATAAAACCTAACTTCTAAGCTGAAACGAGTCTGTTCTTCATGGTGCAACCCTCGACATGGTTCTTGAAGCACTTCCAACAAACAAATAAAACAGTTCTACACAGGCCTGGTAAGCCAAAAGCATCCTTGATCTGCCTGATTGATGCCAAAGTGGCACTGGTTCATTGGTGAGATCAACAGAGCACCGAGAGAAACAAGGTCATTCAAAATCCCGGGTAGGGGTGAAGTGATGCAATAAATCTAGATGGTGCATTGCGCGGATCAAAGATGGACATTAATTTAAACCCGGGTATGATATGCAACTCGAGTTTCTGAATCTCGAACATGCATAATTTAGCTTCACACAAATGGCCGAGGTTTCAGATATGGGAACTGGAAGTATGCAACTTCATACTTACAAACCTGGAAGGTGCATATTAGGCCCCGGGATTAAATGACACTGTGTTAATTTAAATTCCAATTGATGAAATTGGTTTCATTTTTCATTTCAAATACCTTGATGGACATCATTCAAATGTGTTGGAAATGGGTGAAATATGAGGGGAGAGTTGTAGAGAAATATATACTTACATCTCTGTGGGATTTCTTCTTCGAGGCCTGATGAGCGATTTCTCCCTCCACATCATCTTCCTTGCCATCTTGGAAACCGGGAGGGGGTGGACAAGGCAGTCTCGTGGGCTTATTGGGCTGAATAGGCATTCTCAATTGCAGGCCATACTTTCCACTTGGAATCATCGTTAAGCTAAAGGTCGAATAATGGAAAATGAGAATGGACCAGTGCACAAACCGTTTCAGCTTCTAATCTAACGGTTGAAACATTTGCAATCGTCTAACATATAATCCTATGGCCTATAAAGATGCCAAGTAGGCAGAAAGGGGAGTTGATTTCAGAGGGAAATGCCTTACGACGTAATTATCTTGGGCCTCTTTGCTTCATTCTTCCCTTGGCATCCAATTCAAAACTCTTACAGGGAGGTTCATACAATCATGGCATATCCGCATTCAATTATTCAGCAATAACGCTTCAAGGGTGATAGGAATTATATATACGGTGCAATTGCTCTGCTAAGGGGTCAAAATAATTCATAGAGAAGAGAGATCACCAAGGAGCGGAGTCAGGGAAAATTTTAGAGGTGAAATTTTGTAGATGGTCTATATTTTGGAAATTTGCTGAAAACATTATTCGCTAATTTGGTTAAAAATTCGACTAGTTTATATATATATATATATATAATATAATATATATATATATATATATATAATATATATTATATATATATATATATATAGATATATATATATATAGATATATATATATATATATAATTAAATTGATGATATTCACTAGAAATTTACTTATTTAATAGTTAAATTACATTTTTATTTAAATATTTGCCTACATTCTATATATATGAATTTTCAAACCCAATATATCACCTACATACTATATATAGGAGAAATGCTTAAATCTGCAAAAATTCCCTCGCAAAGTCGATTTCGATTCTTTCAAAGAGCTTTGTCACGCAGAGGTTTAGCAATGGCTGGAAATGAAGATGAGGCCCATAATATTCTATATAAGAGATTGAATGAACTATTGGATCCGTTATTAACGACCATTGAAGGGTTGACATAGGTGGTGTTGAGGAAGATTGAATTAGAAGAGAAAGGTATGTGAAACAAGAAGCAATTTTTGGAAATGAAGTAGATGTTTTGGGAGGAAAATTTGAAAAAATGGAGCTGGAAAGCAAGATAGAAATGGTTGTGATGGCGATAAGGTTGAATGAACTGGAGGAGAAATTTGATATTGAGTTCCAAGACAAGTACGCAGATATAGAGTCTACTAAGGAGTTCGAGAGAAAGTAGAATAAGTTGGATTGGGAACAGTAGAAGGAAGGGAAAGCATCTACATAGTCAGTTGAATCTTTGGCAGAGGGACCATCCATTGTTAGTTAGTTTGTCAAAAAATAGTTTTTGTTATGCTTTGTAAATATAAATTGATACTAGGTGTCTTTTTTCGAGTCCAGAAGGAATTGTACCAAATTGTTGGTAGAAAGAATTGCAGGAATAGATTGTCTACCTTTTGGAATGACGAATACAATGACTATGAAGAATAATCTGAATTTTTTAAGGGACCTAGCCCAAAATCCAATTTTTTGATAATATAATTAAACTATGTTGGTTTTCAAGCCTCTGTGGAAGTTTTTTGTAGCTTCATGTTCCAGATTCTCCACAGTTTCCAGTTCAGTCTGTCGACGTTTCGAACCCCAACGGGGGTCCATCCTCAGGACACTCTGAAAGATAGATGAAATGAATGAAAGATGATGAGAGAAAGAGCTAGGAACCTGTATATAAATAAATATACAGGAGCCCTAATATGAGAGCCGACACTTATTTATTATTATTACAAGAAATTTATTTATATTTGAATTATTATTATAATTATTTATTTATTAATATTTAATTTATTTATTGTTTTATTGTTTAGATTAATTGGATCAATTAATTAATATAATAATAATATATAAATTAATATAATAATTATAATATTTAATTAAAATGATAAATTAAATTAAAATTCAATGAACTAATTAATGCTCATCAAATAACTTAATTTATTTTAAAAGGCAATATTTAAAATTTTTTTAAAATTTTATAAATAAATCAATTTAATTATTATTTTATTATTATTATTTGTATTAGATTAAACTATAGTCGTTTCTTTAAAAAAAGAATACAAAAAGTATAGTAATTGTACTATTAATAGTAACTAATATTATAAATATAATAATCCCATCCCATCTCTTACCTCATGCAAAATAACATTGTGTATACGATAATATCATCTACAATTTTATTATAAGACTCATGCAAAAAATGTACACACTCCACCTATGTTAGGAAGACAAAACATTACAGTAAATGTACACACCTCACCTATTCTAGGGAGAGAAGACATTATAGTAAGAAACATAACCTTGCACTAGATTAATTCACTTAAAATGATTGAAATTATTCCAAAGAATGAATGTTTGGCATTTTATGAACCACTCAATTATCACACTCTCTTTTCATTTAAGAAATTATAACTTAATATTCTTTTTACTCATTTGTGTGGAATTTTCTTATTAACTATTTATCAATGCAATAATATAAATTAAATGGTTGGTAAACATTTATGGACATCAAAACACTAACACTTACCTCATGATACATTTCACATTGCAAAGATTAAAAAATTCATAACTAGCAATTGCACCAGATGTTGCAAAGAAAACATCATAAGGCATAAATTTGAAATGATGCAAAGAAAAAGTCAACCATATAAATTAAATGGTTGGTAAACATTGATGGAAATCAAAACACTAACACTTACTTCATGATACATTTCACATTGCAAAGATTAAAAAAATCATAACTAGAAATTGCACCAGATGTTGCAAAGAAAACATCATAGAGCATAAATTCGAGAAGACTCGTGACATATAAAAATTCATTGAAGATAAAAATTACTACACAAAATTCCATTCAAAGCGCGAATATAAAGGAAATTACTTCCAACATAGATTGCCTCTTAATGTTTAAAGATGGTCTTTCAAGTTTCAATAGCAAATATTTGATAGATTTTGAAAAAATACAGGTAATAGATAACATCAAATAGGCTAAATAAAATAATATTAATTCATGAACAATATGATTTCTATCTTTCCAAATCTAAATTTGCATCACAACCTCACAAATTTCAAACATCATCACATATTAGATGAAAATGAGCCAGACATCAGCTCCCAATTATTCATAAATTTTGGTGTAAAATCTACAACTTTGAAGGGAAACTCTAGTGCAATGCAATTGATGATGTTCAGTATCTCGAATGTTTCCTCTAAGAACATCATCTTTGAAATTGTAAACAAACATTTTGAATTACAAAATAACGTAGAATTTTTATTTTAACACAGGGTTAGTTTTATTTATTTTATTTTATTCTCAGATATCATCTAAATCTATGATCACCTTTCATTGATTTTGAATTTATGATAAAACTGCTATTTTTTACGACAAATTTGTTTCTTTCTGGCAAATATTTCTCCCGTTTTTTACAATTTCGTAAATTATGTTATGTTGATGGGGAGTATTTCATCTATGTAACATTCGAAACCCTTTGATTTTAAACATGATTTTGATCCAACTGCATGAAAACATTACTCATGTGATTGGTACATGTTTGAGTAATTCACTGAAATTGTATGATACTTGTGAACTCCAGAACATCTAGAATCCTATCAACCTCGGGATCTCTAGTTTACAAATGCCTATAATAAGCATCCATTGCTTTTTATGTTCTTCATAAACAAGCAATCCACCACTAGCAACTCCCATATTCTTTCCACGAATTTCTTGAGGTGGTGGAATGAAACGAGGATTGGACTTGAATGAACTTGAGTATTGTGCTAGAGAAGAAGGATATTCAATCAAATGCATTCCCTTACCTGGGGAATTTGATTAGAACCAATACTTCTAGTTGGTTCCTAGATGTAGACTAGTATAAATTGACTACAACTAATTGAAATTTATTCAAAATGCAATCTTGTAGGGATTTTTTATCCAAGTCATCACTCCCTATAGTATAAAAATATTGACTAACAATCGTATCCAATCCAATGATGCAACTTAGTGGTAAATTAGCCTATACAATTATGTTAAATGGGTCTGTAACACTAATAGAGTGCTTGTCCAATGTTATTTTCTCTGCATCTTCTCTCTGCCAAAGGTTGAAAGCCACCATTATCCACTCATAGAGTGAGTGTAAGTGGCTACTTATATTAATGTAAGCCATGTTGTGAGTGCATCCGAGGAATGCAAGAATCCATCTATGAGATTCAGTGAAATCCAACTGTTGTGGATTCTACTTCAAATGTGCAAAGCAAAAAGTGTATTTCTAAAAGTGCAGGAGTCAAAAAATAACCATACACAACCTCTTCTTTTCATATTTATGTCATAGTATGCACTATGGGCCATACAAAAGGTGCATAAATTGGAACTGATTTGCAAAATTGCAGGTGCACTTGGTATGCCTAAAGTCTAAATTAATTATAGGCTTGGTTTAGAGAATTAGTGGCTTTGTTTTGTTATTTTAGGGATAGTCGTATAACTTATATTTTTTGTATTTTCTAAATTCATTCAGGAATTTTGAGTAGTGAATAATTCCACCTAAAATTGTATGTTAATGACCAGAAGTGGGAAGAATGAATTCTGAGAAATTGAGCTCATTGTGATATGCTTTGTTCATTTATGGGTGCCCAGATTTCACTTAGCAGTGAGTGGTTTGATAATGTATTTTAGGATTTCAATGCAATAAGCTTCTACTAGGACAATAAATTATGTATTTGCAAATTTTCGATAGGCTCCAGTAGACAAATAGAGTTACCTCTCAAATTCTGTGTTTTTCTTGATTTTGTGTTTTGTTGATTCCTATGCAATCTTGATCATTATTTTGGCATATAAGGGATCTGATTTTATAAGATAACATTGCCAAACATAGGGTGGGGTAGAAAAATATTGTCACTTATCAACTTTACAGATATATATAGATGATGAAGGAAAGTTGTCTAATAGAAAGTAACTCAATGCAACTCAGTATGAAAAACTTAGATGCAAACAAAAAATGATGCTCAAAATTATATAAAGGAACATGAACTCTCAGAAATGATGTTAAATATGACCTTTATGGATAGAGTAGAAGAGAAAAAGAATGTGACTAATAAAAATAAAAAAGATGGAAGCAGTCTAATGAGTATGGCAATGATTGTCTACTTCTTTCGACAATTATTGGCAATCGGGACCATCTGTCAATGATCAACAATTGAATCTAACTAGTGCTTCTTAATGCGTTAGTATGCTATATGTGGTTCTTAATGTGAGGTGTTATATGAAATGTAGTTCCATCGGGGTAAGTGTTGAGTAACTATGGTTTCATATGTACAAACTCGTAGGGTCCATCTCATTCGTGTAAGTATTGAAACCAGGGGTCCATCTCTATTTATTGTTGTTTAGAATGAAAAGATATCAAGCATGAAGCAAGAGAGAACGAGGCAGGCATGAATGTGTAGTTACAATCCCTAGGTATTTAGCATAAGTAAGTGAGAGAGATTGAGAAATTTAGAAAAATGGATTAACAAATTTTATTCTTCCATATTCAAAATCAAAATCTATATTTCCAGCCATGTGATCACTACATCCACTCTCTAAAAAACATACATCATTTAAGGTTTTGTGCGCAAAAATAAGTACAAAACAAAAAAATATTCATTTTTTTGAGATATTTGAGTAATTGGCATTTTTTTTTCTATTGTCTGTTTTTAATATCAAGAAAGTAATCATTTTTATTGATCAAATTTCATATTTTTTTCCCTTTGAAACAAGTAAATGGGGAAAAGCATTGCCTAGTTGAAGTCATTTCTAGATGAAGGCTATAACTTCATAATAAACAAATCACAGACTTGCGCTAGAAAAAATAAATATGCATACTTCTACCCAATAAAGATAAAAATAATTTATCTTATCCAAATAAATGGATGGCCTTTATAATTAATATATAATATTTATCAACTCCAAATAAATATATTCCATTACAGATATTAAATATATTTTCCCTGCTTTAAATAAATGTATGGACTCTATGCATTAATGCAAACAATTACTTTTGCATTGATGGATTCACTTACACAAATGATCACCTTAGTGTTTTGGCATTCACTCACATAGATAGGTCACAGACTCACTCATAATGCATGTATTTCTTGTGCGTACATTAATCTCTTGAATCCGACTCTGGTGGCTACTCTTCCTTCACCAACACCAATTGAAACTTCAAATAGATGGATGCTCCATCTTTAATGAGAGTTTGTAGAAATGATAGCCTGTCCTTTTTATTGTACAAATTATTTGCTAAAATTCAACAACCATATGCATGTGTTGAACAGAGATAAGGAATCAAATACTATTGATATGACCACACAGATATGCATATCTATGAAAAATATTTTGAAATTGATGCTTAGCCTCCCTTGGCATCAATTTCACTATTACACTTATGAAAAGATAGGATACAACAATGTAGTTGTCTATTTTAAAACAAGTATATACTCACATGCATCACTCCATGCTACTCTCATGACTGCAGAAAGGGAAAATGCAGACTTGTTGAAGGCTCGAAATTCTCTGCCTACAATACTATAAGGGAGACCACTGGGTCAGGAACTTAAAGCAGCTCCCTTTCCATTGAGATGGTGGTTCCAATTGGTTTAACTTGGTCTAGTTACCTTTTTCATATTTCTATCGGTTTAAGGCGTGTCTTTAGTTACTAATAGGTAGGGATATCGAATCGATTCTTCTTGTTGATCAAGCAAGATCATAACCATTAAGTTGTTTTAACGTCACAGCCAAACCACTCTAAATTTTTGCCTCTTAAAAAGAGGACTTCTAGAATGCAAGATCTATGATAACACATGCAAGATCTAATCTAAGATGCAATTAATCTAACCTATCTCGATTGAAGGAAAGAGAAATCGTTCTCTCAATCGAGAGCCAACTAACTATATGAGAAAACAAGTTTTTAAGAAATTGTAATTAATATGGAAGAATTCGATCAAGGAGATAACTCAGAAGATCTGATTCCTCATTAACACAAATACTAACAATTAAACACTTAGTAAATAGTTACATAAGTGCTTACTAAAAATATATCCAATTCCTTATTTATCATATGCATAATAACTATAAATATTCATGATGAATTACTGAATTTGTTCGAATAAGACATCATGTATGCAAGCAAACAACTATTATCCTAAATCGTAAGATAACTTGCGAATCTAAGATTATAACTACTTATTCCTATGCAAACTTCAATTTTCAAATTATGTATAAAATGAAGCATGTAGAATAGTCTAAGCAGACTTTGAAATGAATTAACACTCAAGATTCAACCATAGTGCATGAATCCAATTATTAACTAGTATATTTGAAATATAACTTGAAAGATTGAAATAAGAATTCATTTCAATTAAATTCTATAAACAATAGCGTTAAACATCATGAACTGAAATAAATATTTATTAATAAATGAAATCAAATCACAGATCCTCACAGTATGTAAGTTGTGCACAATCGCATGGGGCATGTAATTGACCTCTACTTGTAAAAAAGTCCTCCTCCTTACAAAAATAGTGCATAATAAATAAGAGTTTCTCTACAAATAGTTAAAACACATAGCTACAACATTACGAGCCTCCTTCTCCCAGGATTCGAATCCTTTATTCTACCCATCGATTACATATTTATACATAACTGGGTTATTAAACAAACTCCCAAAATCCCTCAACTAAAAGTTAATTACAGTATGTATGAGACAGTGGAATGGTGCAATTGGATCCTTGGCGGAATGCTGATGAGAACAGGTCCCACTTCTTGCCAAAATCAGGTTTGTAGATGATAATAATTTCAATGGTTTCCATTTGGTTGAAACAAAAAAGGTGAGTTCACAACTGTGGAATGAATCCCTTCCAACAATAGAATTTCAATGGTTTCCATTTGGTTGAAACAAAAAAGGTGAGTTCACAACTGTGGAATGAATCCCTTCCAACAATAGAATTTCAATGGTTTCCATTTGGTTGAAACAAAAAAGGTGAGTTCACAACTGTGGAATGAATCCCTTCCAACAATAGAACTTCAATGGTTTCCATTTGGTTGAAACAAAAAAGGTGAGTTCACAACTGTGGAATGAATCCCTTCCAAGAATAGAATTCATTTGACATCAGGCTCAATCGCATTGGATCGGTTTTAACAGAGACCTTAATCCCGAGCTATCTGTTACAATAGACAATTAAAATATGATATTTTCCATCTGAAATGGCGAAATCATATTTTAAAAAAATTCCAATTATAAACCACAACTAATACAAACTCGACAGAATTTAAATATAGACAAAAAAAAATGTTATATTATTAACAAATTATAAATACATAGGCCCCCTAGAAACAACGAGTGGAACAAGTGTTGTTATCAATGGAAAATTAGAAATACACAATCACAAAAAAAAACCCGATAGCCATATCGATCTGAAGGCAAGTGACTATATTGGAATATTTCTGAGGTAGGTGATTATGATGTGACGTGGCAAGAGGAATATCGGAAGCGGTGGGAGATCAAATATGTAACATATCATAATTTTTTAAAGGTGTTACCACCCAAAACTTTGATATCTGATATGCGGGTCCAGCGGAAGACGTGGCAGCATGGGTTGTGATATATGCAGTGAGATGTGGCATATGGGTCATGGCAGCTGAAATGGGCTATATCATAGGCTTAGGGATATTGGCATATCGAAAGTTTGAAAGTTTGAACCATAAGTAAAGTCCCTATATGTATGTTTTCTCTTCTACATATGTGCATTAGCACTTTGTGTTATGATTATATGTGCCCATGATTTTGTATTAATCCCTGCCATATGATCATATTACATTAAACCCCTCTTACCATTTAATAATATCTAAAAAGGCTTCAGAACTTTAACATAACTCTTTTCAATATGGTTTGGACTTGATATCAGGAATATTAAATGGGTTCTTCCAATGTGAAAATACCAAGACCCATAGTTTTGATATACATTCTAATATATGTCACATTTTTCATATGATTTAGGCCTAGGATCTAAGTGTAGTTCTTGGCCTCAAGGGCCTATGGAAATCATAAAAATATTTACAAAATAAAAATTATTTACAAAAATGAATATTCACAAAGTATAGAAAGATGAAATAAAACAAATGGGGTAATATACAAAATAAAAGGCCAAAGTGTCTAAAACACATCCAATCTTCAAACAAGCGTAATTCACAAACCACTAATCAAAATGAGGTCAAACGAATTTAGATAGACATAAAAGGACAAGTTTAACTCATTTAGGCTATCCAAATTCTCAAAATCCAATAATAATATTACCAAGCGATCAGTTAAAAGGGTCCCCATGTAGGATTTATAAGTGAAAAATGGGGGAGTTGTGTTTTACCACAACAATGGTGACATACTAGGAAGAACCAGTTATCTTTGTAAAAATTGATGATAAAATTAAAAGGAAAAAGGAATAGAAGTTAAATTAAATCAAATTGGTAGGATTCAGACTTTTCTTTGGAACTCTTAAGGGAAATCAAAATACTATCTTTTTGTTTATCTCATAAATATTGATTATAAGAATGGTAATTGACAACAACTTTTAAATTGATGACAACTTAAACTTAAAACAAAAAAGCATGTTATTTTGTTTAGTTATAAAGATGAACTCTTATAATCATCAGTAGAGCCACTGCTCCCAACAAGCATTCATAGCCTCGGAAGGGTTACCTCTTAGCCCAAGATGTCAATATCCCATCTATGTTTGAATATTCAGAGGAAACGTATTTATTAAAACTCTGAAAACCATTGTCCTGGCTTGGTGACCAGATCTGACAATGCCATTCAGGATTTTTGACGATTATGAACTAGTCGGCTCGTGATGGGACCACTTCTCACACAACAAAGAGCTGGGAGCCATTATCCTGGCATGGTAACCAGACCGATAATATCATAATCCTCATAACTCATGATTATGGTAGGTTGTCTCTTTAAAAAAGACCCCCTATCTTTCAGGTTTGAACTTTTAAATTTTTCACTCTGAGAATTAGTGATAATAGATGGGGAGATAACTATCTTCTTAAGATATTTGGGATGATATGGAAGAGTTTTTTTTTTAACTAAACTTCAAATATTGCTTTGTGTTACTTTAGCTAAAACTAAGTGTAAGATAATTTGTCGTAAAAATTAACTCTTATGTTATAGATTGAGATCGTCAAAATGATAAGAAACAAACAATTAGAGTTTCAAATTAAAATCTAGATGAAATCAACTTGAAGATTAACCCTATATTCTTCCTTTAACCCTAGAATTCTATTAAAAATAGAGTTAATAATTTCCCATGAATGAAACCAGAGTTGGATTGAAAAAATCCTCTAATTGAAAGTTGATAATATTACTAACAAAATATGCACGATGATTTTTAAAGGGATAAAAAATTATATATCGTGAAATCAATCCATGAAAAGGGGCGAGAAAAAAAACAAACCAACTAAGAATTAAAACAAACAAGTTGATAAAAGCAAAAGCATGGAATGAAAACAACTCAAACATGATAATGATGAATTGACATAAAAGCATTAATATTGTGTTAATAAATATTCGTCAAGTTAAGTTATTATCTTGTTTAAAGAGTTTTTGTGTGCATGTGTTTATTAAAAATGAACTACTGATGAGTTGTGATTAACAATTACTTTTGTGAGTTTTAACATGGATAATTTTTCTTAACCATGACTTACTTGAAAAACGTATTATAAAAATGATATAGGAAATATCAAGTTAAGAAAACTCCATGAACAAGTCTTTGAAAAATTATTCTTTGAAATTGGTTTTAATCACAACGACCTTATTTGTGAAAGCTAGACTAAGGCAAACCTGCAAAAAGGACACTAAATATAAGAAATAAAAACTAGATGGGAACTTAAACTCACTAAAATAAAAACAAACAAATGATAATAATGATACATACTTGAAAGAATTTGAGAATCAACTTACCTCTTGGATGTTCGTTTTATTCCATTTATTTATTACAAATCATCTTTTATTCAATTTATAAAACAAAGAGAAAACTAAATTATGCCTAATCTAATCGAAAAAGAGGATTATGGATACGTAATATCAAACTTCCAATATAACCATTTTCTCATCTTAACACTTGCCTGTATGTACAAGTCAAATGTTAGTAATAATATAATGAAATCAAGCAAAATGAAACAAAATTCATTATATACATCTAATGTTAAAATGCGTACAAAATTCAGTTTATTTAGAAAAAACCTATTATGAAACCATTTATTTTGGAAAGTTTACTCTAAATAAATATTTATTGGATCATCAAAGAATGAATAAATATTTGTTAGAGAGTCTAAAATACCCAAAGGAGATGATGGAAAGACACTTCATAAACGTACATTCTCGAGAGTAATATTTGAATGATGATGAGATGATTGAAATGAACTTTTGAATATCAAATTAAATTGTAAACGAAATGATTTTGTATATTTAGGGTTATGAAAAATCAATTCATCATCTTTAATTAATAGATCTCGTGGACGTTTAATATTGAAAGATTGAACATGCTTGCGAAAAGAATGAGAAGAGAAAACAAAACGAAAGAATGAAAAAACAAACAAATCGTTATGGACATTAAAATTAAAAGATAATTTTACAAGGAAAAACTAGAACCTAAAGTAGTTAGTGAATTTCCACTAAAAGGAAATTCCATCAAAAAATTATAAATTCAATTCTCACTCAAAGAAAAATCATCAAAAATTGTTAAAATTGCATTTGTATTCAAAAAGAGAGTAAAATCAATGTACGTGAATCTAGAAGAGATGAATCATTTTGTAAAACTAAAATACTTTATATATGACGTAATTCTTCAAAATCATCGTCCTGATAATCGTCAAAAATCACCTCTTTCTCCTAATAATCAAATGTTTGATATGGACTGATAGAATCAAAAAATATAAAAGAAGAGGGTTTTGAAATTAAAGAATTATCATCCCAATGAGTGATAGATACATAGTTTTCAGAACAAGGACTAGGAAAACTATCAAATGAAAGATTAAGGTAATCAACATTTACTATATCCTAATATAAAAAGACATCGGGATAAAAGAAATAATTTTTACCAGAGTATAATGACGGTTGAAATGATTCATCTGTATAACTCGTCATATTATAATTCGGGTTTAAAGGCATTCTTTTAATTATAGTTACATGTTCTAAAATTTCTAGCTTTGCCTTAAGAGATGATAAATTGAAATTTACATTATTTAAATCTTGTGGTAAATCAGATTCTATTGAACCTACTGATTGATCACATTCATGATTAGAAATTGATTCAATTTCAATTTCAATTCCAGGTTCAATAAAATCATTTGTTGATTCAAGCTTAGTTGTGTCATGTTCTTCGTTAATTGATTTGTTATCTTCATATTTAGAAGAGACAAGAGAAGTAAAATGCTCAAAATCATCTTTTAAAGGCAAATCATTTAAACAAAATCTATAACAAAGAAACCGGAATCTATTTGAAAACTCATCTAAAGATTCATTATTGTACATGGCAATATTTTCTAACTCTAAACACAAATTATCAAAACTGTAATTTTGATGCGCTTTCAGGAACACATACATAAAATGGTTCCACAAGTGAATCGATTTCACAGGAAGCACCTTGAACCATTTGTAGATTCATTCTCTGAATGTGAGAGCGAAAAGCCTGCAAATTTCATTATCAATGATTATATTAAAATATTTACTTCTATTAACAAAATCATAAATATGATCAAATGCAGAAATACTACTCTCACCGTCGAATTTTAAATTTGACAAGGACTTAGTCTGCTTCTTGGGCATGCCTCATGTAGGATTAAGTGAACAGAAAGCATGACCAAGTGTAGGAATACATATAGGAGCCATGATTAGTTAAAAAAATATATGATAAAATAGAATTAAAACAAGTAACTAGGTTCAGGCCCTCCTAGCGCCAAAAATGTTGAAGGCTCGAAATTCTCGGCCTATAACACAATAAGGGAGACCACCGAGTCAGGAACTTAAATTGGCTCCCTTTCCATTAAGATGGTGGTTCCAATTGGTTTATCTAGGTCTAGTTACATTTTCCCTATTGTTATTGGTTTAAGATGTGTCTTTAGTTACCAATAGGTAGGGACATTGAATCGATTCTTCTTGCTGATCAGGCAAGAGAATCACCCTTAATATGTTTTAACGTCACAGCCAAACCACTCTAAAGTTTTGCCTCTTAAAAAAAGGACTTATAGAATTTAATATCTAATCTAAGATGAAATTAATATAACCTATCTCGATTGAAGGAAATAGAAATCCTTCTCTCAATCGATAGCCAACTAACTATATAGGAAAATAATTTTTTAAGAAATTCGAATTAAGATGGAGGAATTAGATCAAGGAGATAGCTCACGAGATCTTATTCCTCATTAACACAAATACTAACAGTTAAAAACTTAGCAAATAGTTACATAAGCACTTATTGAAAATATATTCAATTCCTTATTTATCATATGCATAAGAACTATACAGATTCATGATGTATTACTGAATTAGTTTGAATAATACATCATGTATGCAAGAAAACAACTATTATCCTAAATCTTAAGATAACTTGCCAATCTAAGATTATAACTAATTGTTCCTATGCAAACTTCATTTTTCAAATTATATCTAAAATGAAGCTTGTAGAATAGTCTAAGCAGACTTTTAAATGAATTAACACTCAAGATTCAACCATAGTGCATGAATCCAGTTATTGAAAGACTGAAATAAGAATTCATTTCAATTAAATTATGTAAATAATAGTGCTTAACATCATTAACTGAAATACAACTTTATTAATAAATGAAATCAAATCATAGATCCTCACAGTACCACAGTAATGCACAATAATATGGCGCTTGTAATTGATCTCTACTTGTAGAAAATGCCTCCTCCTTACAGAAATAATGCATAATAAACAAGAGTTTCTGTACAAATAGATAAAACGTGTAGCTACAACATTACAAGCCTCCTCCCAAGATTCAAATCCTTTAATCTGCCCCATCGATTACATAATTATAGATAACTGGGTTATTAAACAAACTGTCGAAATCCCTCAACTAAAATTTAATTACATTATGTATGAGACAGTGGAATGATGCAAATGGACACTTGGCCGAATGTTGATGAGAGAATGCCCCACTTCTCGCCAAAATCGGGTTTGCAAATGATAATAATTATGATGGTTTCCATTTGGTTGAAACAGAAAAGGTGAGTTCACAATTGTGGAACGACTCCCTTCCAACAATAGAAGTCATTTGACATCAGGCTTAATCACGCTGGATCAGTTTTAACAGAGGCCTTAATCTTGAGATATTTGTTACAATAGAAAATTAAAATCTGAGATTCTCCATCTAAAATGGCAGAAATCGTATTTAAATCAATTCTAATTATAAACCACAACCAATAAAAACTCGACAAAATTTAAATATACACAAAAAATAGTTGTATTATTAACAAATTATAAACATATTGGCCCCCTGGAAACAGTGAGTGGAACAAGTGTTGTTATCAATGGAAACTTAGAGATAGACAATCACAACAACAACAAAAAACCCCGCTATATGTGATAACAGGTGAACTATGAATTATAACCAAAAACCAGATCAGGCCTAGAGGAACACGTAAAAAGACTTATCAGAGTTTTCCAACACAATAAAATAGCGAAACTTACGATAATTAACAGGGCTGATTGTATGAATAAACCCTTATTAATGTAATATCGGGTTCGGAGGATGGACAAGTGGCAAGTGAAGGACGTATCATAAGTTTGGCCCATCGAAGATTTATAACTATGTAACTAAACCGAAACCCAATAGCCATATGGATCCGAAGGCAAGTGGCTATATCGAAATATTTCTGGGGTCAGTGATTCCGATGTGACAAGGTAGGAGGAATATCGGAAGCAGCGAGAGATCGAATATGTAATATATCAAAAGTTTTTAAAGGTTTTACCACCCAAAACTCTGATATCCAATACGTGGATCCAATGGAAGACGTGGTAGCATGGGCCATGATATACGCAGTGAGACGTGGCATATGGGTCATGGCAGCAAAAAAGGCCCATATCGCAGGTTTAGTGTTGTTGGCGTAGCGAATTTTTGAAACTGTGCACCATAAGCAAAGTCTTGATATGTATGTTTTCTCTGATTTATATGTGCATTGGGACTTTGTGTTATGATTATATGTGCCCATGATTTTGTATTAATCCTCGCCATATGATCTATTACATAAAATCCCTTTTACCATTTAATAATTTTTAAAAAGTCTTCAAAACTTTGATATAACTCCTTGCAATAGGGTTTGGATTTGATATCGGGAATATTAAAGGGGTTCTTCTAATGTGAAAATACCAAGACCCATAGTTTTGAGATACATTCTAATATATGTCACATTTGTAATATGATTCAGGTCTAGGATCTAAGTGTAGTTCTTGGCCTGGGGCTATGGAAATCATAAAATATTTACAAAATAAAAATTAATTACAAAAATGAATATTCACAAAGTATGAAAAGATAAAATAAAACAAATGGGGTAATATACAAAATAAAAGGCCAAAGCGGCTAAAACACGTCCAATCTTCAAACAAGCGTAATTCACAAACCGCTAATCAAAATGAGGTCAAACAAATTTAGATAAATAGATAAGGACAAGTTTAACTCATTTAGACCATCCACATTCTCAAAATCCAATAATAATATTACCAAGTGATCAGTTAAAAGGGTCCCCATGTAGGATTTATAAGTGAAAAATGGGGGTTGTGTTTTACCACAAGAAGATTGTACTGAGTTTTTCCTTCTTTTTTTTCACCGGTGGCTTCTTCGATGACTTCTCCTTTCCCATATTCATCCTTAAAAACCTCCAAATTACATGAAGAAGAATAACAAAACCATATAACCATATGCACAACAAATTAACACACAAAAATTAAACTGGTGGAAAAGGCAGAGAGCCATCATGTGGTCTCTCAGGTTCATGTAATTCACATTATTCAAAAAATTTAATAATGCGTTTAAATACATAAGTGGTCTTTAAATAGTGTGTCTATCTTAGACTCACTTGGTTGAGACAATTTCTCAACTTACACACTAATTTAGGAGAGCTAGTTGGAGAGAATCTCTCATCCAACTAGACTCCTTAGTTTGAGGAATTCTCATAATTTTATTTATTTAATTTAATAATTGGATTTATTATTGATTTTTAAGAGAGTGAGGCTAACATTCCCCCCCTCAATGATAAATCCAAAATGAACAAGGAACCATCTTCCAAGTTCTCAAGTTGATCCTCAAAAAACATTTGCCTAAAAAACTGCCAAAGCTGGATGCTGGAAAAATTCAAATCTGAAGAGAACATGAATTAGCTCCATGTCTGATTCATCTTTGAATGTCACTTGACAACTCCATCATGTGCCAAGCCACAAAAGGATCCAACTGTCCTTTGCTTGAAAACGACATCCAGTGTCCATTGACATAATTTGATGAATGCCCACTGGCATTTTTGCTGATGATGATCGCCCACTGGCTGATGGAGATGCCCTCTCGCTGCTTGGCTGATGTTGTTGAGACTTTTAGTCTGAAAACCACTTGTCAATTTCATTGAAAATTTTCCCCCTTTGTCAGCTGAAAGGAGAGGCAATCTTCTCCAAATTATATCTGAACTCCCCCCCTTAGGTGGAGGAGTATTTCACTGGTGTACTCCCCCATTCAACTGCACGAGAGTACCATCTTCATTTGACTATTGGCTGCAATATGTGTGAGTGAATCCAATTGTAAAACTTGTGCAATCTTCTAGCTGTGGATGATCATTCCCAAGGATCAATCCATGAATAATTTATCTTCAATCTGGCTGACTGTCATTGGTTGCAGCATTTCTCTGATGTATGATTTGACTTGTCGCAATGGCTACAAGGATGGAGATCAAAACATTGATTTTCCATATGACCGGTTCTTTCACAATGAGAACATTTTGGTTTGTCTACAACTTGAGTTTGTGTGCATTTATGTTTGTCTACAACTTGATTTTGCGTGCATTTCTGTTTGTCTGCAACTTGAGTTTGTGTGCATTTCTGTTTGTCTGCAACTTGAGTTTGTGTGCATTGGCGTCGGTCTACAAGTTGCTGAGAACTTGTTGAGGTGATTTCTTCAAGTAATCCAGCACTGACGAACTGAATGGGTTTTGAATAATCAGGAATATGTAAGTTGTCGCTATCTTTGACATATCCTAAGCTGCGTCGATTTCGATTAATTTGAATTTCTTCCCATGGCTTGATGATGGGTTTGGAAGAAAGTTGAACTGAAACAACTTCAACACTTGAAGCTGGTTGGATGAATGAAGTCGAATGATTAATTGTCTCTGGATTGGTCAAAGGCTTGGAAGCAACACACTTCTCTTGCAACTCATTTCTCTGAAGTTGCGAATCCAGTTGAAGGAACTCAATCATTTCATGTGCATGCTGAATATGCACTTAGATGTTAGCAAGAGTGGTTTTGCTGATGTGCACTATGTCATTGGCTGATGATAACATTAAATTGTTGATAATTTGGGACAACTAAATGTGTGTCGCCATGTTTCCTTGCTTACTTTGAAGTCAGGCTCACTTGTATTGTTGCTTATTGTTGATGCTTTAAACACTTGCTAGAGTTTTATAACTTGGTTGTTTGAACTCTTGATGTCAAGCTCTCTCAATGATGATCGCTTTGCTTGAATGCTTCACTCACACTTTGTGAATGCTTCAATCAACTTCATGTTGGGGTCCAAGTAGGGGTGATTATCTACTTGATTCTGACATTAATCTTATCAATCCGGGTGCGTATCCTTTCAAGGCAATGCACAAGGTATATGCAGGGGCAAACGTGTGATCCTTCCCAACCAATTTCGTGGTTTAAGATTCAAAACATAAATGCAAGATTAACCATTTACAGAACTGCAGAAATAATCATAAACAGTAAAGAACTATAACAACAACATAAACTAATAAATCACACACACAAAGACGCAACACTTGATCAGAAGAGCGGGCCCAGCTTTGTGATCAGGGCTGCATTAGCCACAAAAAGAATTAGAACAACAAAATGGATGATCTTTTATTAATCGGTAACAGAATTTTACAATGCTGACGGGTGAACCCCCATTCATAGGATCAACCTGCATTTTATACACAGTGAGGGAGATTAACAGTCCTCCCGAAAACATAGCAACTATAGATACAAAGATATACATTGGTTGGAACAGTATTAGCATCAGATGCCTGGGATAGTAGGAAGGCCCAAGAATAGTTGAGGGCATCTGTTCCCCGAGTTGTGTGACCTCCTGTTGATCAGCCGTTACCAGTTCTGTTGCAATACACCGAGTTGAGGGTTCCTGTTCTCATGTTGCGGTCAAACACATAGTTTAGTACCGCAAATAGATAGACTCCATGTGTTTTACTTCATTAATTAAAATATACCAATAGGACAGTAAAGGGGGGGATTTACCTTGTAAATTTAACATAACAGCATGGGTAAATGAGTGCAAATATGTCAAAAAGGGTAATGGAAATAGGTAGAAAGATGGCCCGATTTTGTACCCAACATCTCCCCCCAACCAGCCTATTGCATGTCCTCATGCAGTCCTCTGCTTTTGAAAATCTGGGTTCCATAGACTGTATGTTAGATGAAGCTGCGCAAGATCATATTTCGCGGCCATTTCTGTCCTCGAAACTTTAAATCCATCCGAGAGGACAACTTCCTTCCACCAATCCATCGGGATGTCATAGGCTGGAGTATATTCATCAGTAGGCAACCAGAGAACAGGGAACTGGAATCGGAGCCCTATCCACTGGGACCCACATGTCTGGACACATGCCACATACCTGGGCACCCTATTAAGTACACGTGCAAAATTTGGTGCCCCAAAAGGTTCTCTTTCCCAGACGGTTGTTGGTGACATCATCCATCTCCTCTAACAGCAACTAAGGGCCTCTTTCTGAAATGTGGTGAGTTGATTGACACAAAAATCAAGACACCATTTTTGTGTCCTCACCATTCTACCTCTATTTTCCCCAATCCCTAGAAAGGTCCTATGCTTACTGAACATTGTGTCTAACCTCTCATTCTCCCCTCTTACTATAAATGGCTTGGTAACTTGATTGGATTCAAAAGTGTTACTAGCCTTCTGCCAATGAATCTGGTTAAAAGCGTAAGAGGTGAGGACCCTCAAATAAATGTCCCCCACATATGGGACCGGGTTGAAATCTCTGTCTAGCTGCAGTAAGTACCTGTGCAAGTACAATTCACACATCAGATGTTGTGTGGGTACATCGTGACTCCTCAAAATCTGGAGGAATTGCACACCATCCTCCATCTCATAGTTCACCTCATTCTTAATACTTTCCATGCAGAATAAAAGGAAATGTTCATGAAAAAATAAGGAATAACAAGAAGCACGGGGACGACATGCCATAACCTCTTGCACCAGCTCAAACATCTACTCCTTGTTGGCCTTCAGCTCTGTCGCTTTCTTCTCTAGCTGTTCTATCTTGAGTTGTTGTTTTTCCTGCCGTAACCTCATCACATCCATACGATCCACATATCCAAAAATTCTTGTGGAGTCCCTTTCCTCAGTCCTTCTGATTTCGTTTTTATATTGGACTGGAGTAGACTTCCAGGACTAAATTTCAGCTGTTAGGGCATACTCCCGATCTTTAAATAATTGGTCGATCGGGTCTATCTGAGTGTCGGGAGAGGTCATGACTATCTGGTCTGTTTGGATTTCTACGTCAACTCGGATAGTTTTGGCCTTTCTAGCTTGCCATTTGTGCTTCCTTAATTGTTTTTGCATTTTATTCACCTTCTTTCTCAACTTCCTCACTTCCATTTTGAGCCGCATCGTTTCCTTGAACTGCAGCTGGTACTTTTGTTTCATCGAAAGCCTTCACTGTTCACACAGCTCTATCCACTCTTGCTTAACCAATATTTCCTCAACCGAAGGCAAATCCCTCGAAACATCTTCTACTATGTTGACTGGGGTATTTTCCTTCCCTGCTTGCTCTTCATGCTCAACAACCCCCTCGCCTAGTTGTATCGTTGGCTCAGTCATCAGGACCGTTTCACTTGGTCCCTCCTCTTCGCCAACAGTGATCTCCTCTTCATGCACACACACTGCAACTGGCGATGTGTTGGCAAGACATTCTCCCGTTGATGTGTCTGCTGGAATTCCTCCCAGTTCTCCAGCTTCCAGAATTTCTCTTCTCCTTTCCTGCTCTAGGGCACCCGCCACCAGAGTGGCTTCCAATCTATAAGTTTGTGGCCTCTGTAACAAATTTAGAGCCACCAGGATCACAACATCTTCTTTTTCTCCTTGTCGATGGGAACGATTCACTCTCGCTTCTCTTGGAATCGAGGCAGAGAAAGGGGACTGGGGTGAATCTTCTACTGCTTCCTTGACAGGTCCCATAGTTTCCTCAAATCTGGGCCCTTCTTTTCTTTGTCCTTCCTCTTCTCTGAGTTCCATGGCTGGAGTGGTCATGACCTTCCCTTCAACCGGATTGTCCTCCTCCATTATTTCCATGGCGGCAGGGGATCCCTGTGGAGTTCCTTCAGTCACCATATCAACTACTTCGCCCACGCTGGCCTTTTGTGGGTCTGCTCCCGTGACTGTCGTAGCATCCTCTTGTTCTGCTAGTTCCATGGGTGAAGTTGGTTCTTGTGGTACAGCCTCATCCGAGGTACTGGCGGGCCTTTCTGTATAAGCCCTATGTCTACCATTGTCTCCATACTTTCTACTCGGTCTTGGGGAGCTACCTCATCCCCCAATTCCTCTGTTTCCATCTCCATCTCCTCTGGTTCCTCCTGATCGACCAGGGAAAATTTTAAGAACCCCCCCTAAATTTATAAATATAATAAATGGGTGAATCTCCATGGTATATAGGAAAA
>APFE030322189.1:105677-143882 GCA_000404065.3 Pinus taeda
ATGGTTCCCCCCCCCCCCCAACTTTAATGATGGCCGTCCTCGGCACCTTTATTTGTCCTTTTTGGAATATTTAATTAAATCCATAAAATGATAGAGACGTACCTACAGACTAACCTGATGGAGTGACAGCACAGCACATAGTAGCAACTTGAGTGGCAGCACAGTGAGTAACTGCAACAATGAGTAACAGTTGCTCTAAAGTAGTGGAACAGTGAGTAACGGTAGTTTCAGAGTAAAAGTAGTTACGGTGTAATGGCAGATGTGGAGTAACAGCAGTTACGATGTAATGGTAGATATGGAGTAACGGAAGCTATGGTGTAACACCAGTTGCAGAGTAACAGTAGCTATGGTGTAATGGCAGTTGCAGAGTAACAACAGCTACGGTGTAAAGGCAGTTGCGGAGTAACGGCAGCTACAGTGTAGCAGCAGTCGCGAAGTAACAGTAGCTACGGTGTAACGGTAGTTGCGAAGTAACAGCAGCTACGGTGTAACGGCAGTTGTGGAGTAACAGTAGCTACGATGTAACAGCAATTATGGAGTAATGGCAGCTACAGTGTAATAGCAGTTATGGAGTAACAATAGCTATGGTGTAACATCAGTTATGGAGTAACAGCAACTACGGTGTAACGGAAGTTGTGGAGTAACAGTAGCTATGGTGTAACGACAGTTGCAGAGTAACAGCATCTCCGGTGTAACAACAGTTATGGAGTAACAACAGCTACAGTGTAACAGCAGTTATGGAGTAATAGTAGCTACGGTGTAACAATAGTTATGGAGTAACAGCAGCTATGGTGTAACAACAGTTACAGAGTAATAGCAGCTACAGTGTAACAACAGTTAAAATGACAGTGCCGGTGTTACCTTTCTCCTTGCCATATTTCTTCATTGTTCCCGCAAAATATAAACAAGCAATATATATATATATATATATAAGAATTTATTATTATTATTATTTAGAACAGAGTGAGGTTGTCTTGTTTTCCAATGACCATTAAATCAAATGAAGTAGAAATATTTTTAACAAAAGCATCTTTAGAGGCTGGATGGTGATATAATTTAAGACGGTGTCCATTTACCAAGAATGAAATATGGTTATCATCTATTGTACTTAGTCTAACCATTCCATTGTCGAACACCGCGTCCACTTGATATGGGCCCATCCAGCGAGTGTAGAGCTTGCCTTTGAAATCTTTAAATCTGGAGTCATACAATAATGCCCAGTCCCCCACCTGAAACACCTTGGTTTTGATGAATCTATCGTGCCATTTCATTCTCTGTTGTTGAACAACAGTAGTTCTCTGGACAGCCACTGCTCGAATTTCGTCCAACTCATACAGCTGTTCCAATTGGTGTTTATGGGCTTCTGATAAATCTAGGCCTACTTCCAGAGTTGTTCTGAGTGTACTAATCTCAAATTCCACCGGAAACAAGGGGGATTTTCCATAGACTAATTCATATGGAGAAAACCCTGTTGTATTTCGCCGTGTCGTCCTGTATGCCCATAGAGCTTCTAGGAGTTTTTGTGCCCAATCCCAGCGATGGCTTGCTACTGTCTTTTTCAAGATATTTTCCAATACCTTATTTGTTCTTTCTACCTGTCCATTTGCTTGGGGACGATAGGGGGTTGTCACTCTATGTTTTACCCCATATTTATAAATTAGATTTTCTATCATATGGGAAGTAAACTGTGATCCATCATTTGATACAATCTCTCTTGGAGTCTCGTACCTGGAAAAAATTTCTTCAAAAAGGAAGTCTGCCACCACTTGCTATGTTGCTCTCATGACCGCCCTGGCTTCCACCCATTTAGTTACATAATCGGTGCAGACCAGGATGTAAGCCTTCTGATGTGAAGGTGGGTTGAAGGGACCAACGAAATCGATGGCCCATTTCTTGAATGGTTCAAGGACTATCTGGGGCTGCAGGGGCATCTCATCTGCTTTCCCAGGTTGTCCCATCCATTGATAGCTATCACACCTTCGCACATAATCCCGAGCGTCACGAAAGATGGAGGGCCAGTAATACCCCATTTGCAGTACTTTATGACCTGTTATTTTTTCTGCAAAGTGTCCCCCACAGGGTCCACCATATGCAGCTGTTAATATCTCGAAAATATCATCTCCTGCTACACAACATCGAATCTATTGATCCACTCCCGTGTGGAAGAGATATCCTGCCATCCATGAATATCTGGTACTGTGGTGAATGATCTTCCTTTGCTCCTTATAGGATAGGTGACTAGGCACTTTACCTGTAGCCAAATAGTTAGCAATATCTGCATACCGTAGAGTGTTAGCAGAAACTGCAAAAAGATGCTCATCTGGAAAATCATCTTCAATTGGTGTGTCCTTACCATCACATTCTATCCTAGATAAAAAGTCTACGACCACATTGTCTTTACCTGGTTTATCTACTATAGTGATATCAAATTCCTGTAGTAGTAACAACCATCTTGTAATTCGACACAGGTTAACAAGTTTGTTCATCAAATACCTGATGGCTGATAGCCAGTAATCTAGTGTCGGAACTTGTTGATGGTATAAACGACAGCGAGAAATTCCTTCTCAGTCACTGTATAGTTTAATTTAGCAAGAGCCAAATTTTTACTAACATAGTAGACTGTGTAAGGTACTTTGTCCTCTTGTTGTCCCATTACTGCACCAATTGCTATCTAAGAGGCATCCGTATGAATTTGGAATGGTAATGCCCAGTCAGGTCCTCTAAGGATCGGAGCACTGCAAACTAACTCTTTAATTCTTGTAAGCGTTGCATCACAGTCTTTAGTCCACACAAATTCTCAATCTTTCGTTAGTAGTTGAAACAGTGGGTGTGCTACTTTTGCAAAATTTTCTGTGAAACGTCTATAATAACCAGCACAACCAATGAAACTACGTACCTGTGTGACCGTTTTAGGTGTTAGAAAGTGCAGAATTACCTGTATCTTTGTTGGATCCATTCTGATTCTATCAGCTGAGAGTAAATGTCCCAGAATGATTCCCTCTTCCATCATCATGTGACATTTCAGTGTACTTGGAAAGATGCATGCTTGTATACATCTTGCGAGAACTTTTTCTAGATTTTTCAATCCTGCAATGAACGAGTCTCCATATGGAGTAAAGTCATCCATATAGATCTCAACACTGTCATTTATCAAGTTAGAGAAGATTCCCAGGATTTCCCTCTAGAATGTCGCGGGAGCATTACACAGGCCAAAAGGAAGGACCCGGTATGCAAATGTCCCCTAGGGACATGTGAAATTGGTCTTGTCTTGGTCCTCAGGAGCAATCTGGATCTGGTTATATCCACTAAACCCATCTAGAAAAGAGAAATACTTCTTACCAACCAATGTGTCCAACACTTGATCAATAAACAGTAAGGGGAAGTGGTCTTTTTGTGTCACCTTGTTCAACTCTCGATAATCTACGCAGATCTGCCATTTGCCATTCTTTTTGGGGACCATTACCAGTGGTGAGACCCATTGCCTGTCTGAGATTGGGTAGATGAAACCCACATCCAGTAACTTCTAAAGTTCTTCTTTCACCACGTTCTTCAACGCCGGGTTCATCCTCCTTAGAGGTCGCCTTATAGGATGACAATCCTCCTTAATGTATATGTGATGGGTGCATAAGTTAGTTGGGATTCCCTTCATATCTGCATAATCCCAGGTGAAGGCCTCCTTATGTTTCCGTAGAATGTCTGTAAGCTGCTCCTTTTGAGATTCTAACAAGTTCGGATTAATGTTCAAGGTTCTCCCAAGTTCCAAGTCCACTTGTATACTTTTATGGGGTACATTAGCAGGTTTTTCCTCTAATCCTTCCGCTGTTTCCATACCTTCCTAAGTCTCACAGCTCAAGATGGATTCTAAGATCTACCAGTTTGATTCCAAAACAAAATGGGGATCATCCATGAAAGAAGTGATCACATCATCTTCTGATCCCTCTTTCAATTGTAGGGCTTGTCCAATAATAAGGATAGGTCGTACTTCTTCATCCTCTGTTCCATCCTCTACTGCAGATACAACCTTCTTATTGCCTGTTGGTTTTATAGGTGAATTTGGTTCTGCCGGTGGATATAACACTAAATTCTTAGTGTTATGCCTGTTAGAAATGACCATATTCCCTGAGCAGCACCCAATGTAAGCGTCTGCAGTGGCCAGCCATGATCTATCCAGAATTAGGGGATGACCGCCCACTGAAGATTGTGTATGTAATACTAGGAAGTCTATTGGGTAATGCCATGAGTCTACTGAAATTGTCACATCCTCTAGCTTCCCTACAGGTTTGACTGTAGGTGTATGCTTTAGATTACGAAGTCCTAGGACGTGCATGGTTTCAGTAGTGATGACATTGATGGCAACTCCCAGGTCTACTAACACATTTGGAATTTATACCCCATTAATATGTACTGTCAAGATCGGGTTCCCCGGATCTCCATATTTCACCGGCATTGATTTTCCCATCATAAAATCCGAAAACTTTCCCATAACATGTATAGTGAGGGGATCTTTAATTTTCCTGGCAAGTTTCTTTGAACAATATTCCCTAAGAGTTTTCGCATAGATTGGCACATCCTTCATGGCTTGTAGTAAGGGAATTTTAACAAATAAGTTATGCAACTCTCCTAATAAATCAAATTTAGATTGATGACCTGGTTTACTCATGATTAATCTCTCTGGGTAAGGTGGTTTAGAATGATGTTGTTTGAGAGGAGGTGTCTGGGTTCGATCAATTTGCTTTGGCTCTTCATTGACCGGCTCTGCCTCCCTACCTTCACTATCAAGTTGTTCAACGATAACTGGAGGAGGTTGAACGTTAATTGTTCGACCTGATCACAGGTTCATTTCATATAGCTCTGCAATGGAGATACCATATGAAGGCAAGTTAAGAATATCAGCTTGATGAGCTCCCTTATTGTTAGGGTTAGGGTTAGGCTACATTAGGAGCTGTGGACAGGCAGGCTGGTTACCAAGAGGCACATTGGAGGGCAATTGAAGCTGTTGCTAGGACATCTGCGATGATATCTGCTGAAGAAACTGACTAGGAGCGGATCCTCACCAGGTTGGAGCCCATGGGGAGCTCATACTGGCTTGGGGGTTCCACTGCTGCCAAGGTGGGTACTGGTACTGTGGCCACACGGGAGGATAATGCATGGTCTGGGGATTCATATTACAATTGTTAAAATACTGAGATGGATCCAGGTACATACCTTGATTTCCCATTGGTGGTCGAGGTGGCCATGGCTTCCGAGATCCCATGAGGTACAGCTGCTCCGTGTCTTCCCCCATTCCTTGAAATATTGCTTTCAAGCCTGGTAAAGAAGGGCATGAGGTTGTTGCATGATTGAGCTCGCAAATCGCACATTCCTCTATGGAATTCAGTGGACATTCCCTCTCCGGATGCTTCTTCCTGCATTTCAGACAAAACACCGCCATAGTTCTGTCCAGCTCTAGCTGCTTTTGTTTTACTTGCAAATTGTCCATTTGGGCTGACACGGTGTTGAGGATATCTGTTCTCAGATTGACTAACAAATTTCCAATTTCTGCTTTTGTAACACCCCTGCCAGATCCCTTTACTGAATGGACCCCCTGCTTATTTCTTGCAAGCCCCCTTGAGCACTGAATACATAATTTGCAAATATCTTCAAACTTCTTCTTGGAGATATCTCCCTTCCCCACAATGTTCAATAGTTCCATCAAGTCTTCTCAAATGGATCGAAGGAGGATAATCTTTAATATTTCCTTATCCAGGTTAGAGTGTCCTGACCTCTGTAAGGTGTAGTTGAACCTCTCCACACAATATTCCAGGCTTTCATCTTCTTTCTGTGCGAACTTGAAGAGTTCCTCCTTAATGCTCCAGGATTTACAGTAATCCTGGTATTTCTCCAAGAAATTCGTCTGCATATCTTCCCATGTAGAAATGGATTTTCCTCCATGGCCCATGAACCATCGTAGAGCTGTCCCTTTTCGAGTGGAAGGGAAAATTTTCAACTTCTAGGCATCTGTTGTGTAGTCATACCCCTAGCATACTATATCAAACTCGAATAGAAATGTGTCGGGGTCTTCAGAGATAAGCCCATGGAAAGTTGGTAAAGCTGCCAATGGAATAGGCTTTGTAGGCACATCGGTTCCCAGATTTCCAATAGGGAAATCGATGGTGGAGTTGGTAGGAGCCATGAATATTTTCCAATAATCACTGGGGATCTCAACAGGCTCTACAGAGGGTGTCTAAGGATTCTTTATTACCGGGATTCGAGCTGCTTTGGTAGCACTCCCTCGGTCTCTTAGTGATGTAAATATCTCCTCAGCTCTTTCTCCTATGGCTTGATGGCTTGATCCTTCGGCTGCAACACCCTTCCTTTATCAAGGTGGTCTGATTCTACCGATGCTCTACTTGCAACTTCCTCCTCTGCTAACACTAGCTCAAGATTATGTGAATCAGGTCCATTGCTAGATGCTTCCTCCATGATTAGAGGGACCTGCTGTGTTGAATCACCAGAGAATGCTGCAGCTAATACGGTTTGTTCCACTGATTGTCCTTCTGACTTCACCCTTCTTGCTCCTGGTCTCACAGCTACGCGAGAGGATGCTTCGGATTCAGCCCTTGCTATGATCTCTTGTATATAGGTTTTTCTTCCCAGGTCTGGTCTTCCCCTCCTTGGGGCTCTCCCTCTGCCCCTTTTATTGGGTTCTTTGTTCATACAAAAGTTGGATTGATGGGGGGTTTTTGTATGAACCTACAATGCTTCAACCCTGGAGTAAGGTGTCAAAAGACTGTTCCTTCCCCAGGATGAAAGAACTCACAAAAAGAAAGGCAGCTTATAACAAAACCTAGGGTTTCAAGCCTGGAGTAGGGTGTTAAAAGACTCCTCCCTCCCCAGGAACAAGAACCAACAATAATCAAACACCATGGGAAACCCTAATATTCTAGATCTGAAGCAGGGTAAAAAAATTTGTCCCTCCCTAGGGTAAAAACTAGGGTTTTCCCTAAAAAAGAAAGCACACACAGGTTAAGAAAGAAAAATAATTCTATCTCAAGGCCCGGAGCAGGGCGTCAAAGGACTCCTCCCTCCCCAGGACAAGAGAATGGCCCAAAATAATCATAAAAACAAAAAAAATGAACAAACAGAAAGAGTACCTACGCTCAGGACCTGAAGTAGAGTGAAAAAACTCGTTCTCTGCCCAGGACGAGAGATTCACCCTCTGGCTGGTCCAAATCATTGTTTGCACCTTGTTAGCCTCCCCAGCAATGGCACCAAAATGTTGGGGTCCAAGTAGGGGTGATTATCTACCTAATTTCGACATTAATCTTATCAATCCGGGTGTGTATCCTTTCAAGGCAACGAGCAAGGTATATGCAGGGGTAGACGCATGATCATTCCCAACCAAGGGTTCATGGTTTAGATTCAAAACATAAATGCAAGATTAACCATTTACAGAACTGCAGAAATAATCATAAATAATAAAGAACTGTAACAGCAACACAAACTAATAAATCACACACACACAAAGACACAGCACCTGATCAGAAGAGCAGGCCCAGCTCTCTAATCAGGGCTACGTTAGCCAGGAAAAGAATTAGAACAGCAAAAATGGATGATATTTTATTAATCAATAACAGAAGTTTACAATGCTGAAGGGTGAACCCCCATTCATAGGATCAACCTGCATTTTATACATAGTAAGGGAGATTAACAGTCCTCTCGAAAACATAGCAACTACAGATACAAAGATATACATTGGTTGGAACGGTATTAGCATCAGATGCCTGGGATAGCAGGAAGGCCCAAGAATAGTTTAGGGCATTTGTTCTCCGAGCTGTGCGACCTCCTCCTGATCGGTCGTTACCAGTTCTGTTGCAATACGCCAAGTTGAGGGTTCCTGTTCTCATGCTACATTCAAACACATAGTTTAGTACCGCAAATAGATAGACTCCATGTGTTTTACTTCATTAATTAAAATATACCAATAGGACAGTAAAGGGGGAGATTTACCTTGTAAATTTAACATAACAGCATGGGTAAATGAGTGCAAATATGTCAAAAAGGGTAATGGAAATAGGCAGAAAGATGGCCCGATTTGGTACCCAACACTTCACACTGGCTTGTTTGTTGTAGATGTCGTGCTTTGAACTTTCGCACTTGATTTTGACTCGCTCGCTTGCTTGGTTGCTTGATTGACACGCTCGCTTGCTTTGATTGTTTGAATGACATGCTCGCTTTCTTTACTTGCATTTACTTGATTGATTATTGACACTTTGTGCTTTCTTGAATGTACTCACTGATTGTGTTGATTTAAAAAGGAAAGGGAGTCTAACACTGTCGAAAATGCACCCAAGACACAAATGACAAGTTCAATCTTGATGACTCAGTTGAAGACTTACTTGACTTAATGTATTCACCTTAACAAGTCAAATTAGGGTGTCGGTTACAATCGAGAATGCACCCATACAATTCAGTTAATTTTTTTTATCTACAAGTGATACAAAAAGTGTTAATGATGTTGATGTCGTCTTGGCTTGAAATGCTTGATTTTGTAGCGTCCTTAACTTGATGGTGTGAATTAGATGTTGTGAAATGTTGTTGCAGAATATTACTTTTATCAAGTCGATGATGTGACGCTTTGTGCTTATGAACTTAATTGATTATGGGAGCTTTGATTCCAGGAGCTTAATCAATGACTTGTATATGTAAACTTTCTTATATGCATGTAGTTGTTTTGTTTAAGCATAATAAGGAGTGTGTTTTACAAATTCGACTCAAATCATGCAAGCATATTCACGACACAGAGTGTACCTATGATCCCCTTATTCAATTTCGGGTGGATCTAGGACACGATCACCACAAAAAGATATGGTTTTATTAACCTTCAAGATACATCATCATGACAATGTCTTCAGTGAGGCATCTCAAGCACAGACTGAGAACTCCTTGGCATCAAATTGTCTTTAAAAACTAACTCTAAAACAATGATAATTCCAAGCTCTAGCGTCAAAGTTAACTTTAATATTTGTTTTACCTCTCTTTCACATTTAAGTGGTCAAAACTTAACTTCGCAACACTTCTTATTTAGACAGAAGACCCACTTCTCTTCATGGAAAACAAAAGATTAACGACAATGGTTCCACCTCACTGGCTCAAGGTTGTGATTAATGCTAGAGAAACCCTCCATGAAGTGGAATGGTAAGTAAAAATATGAAATGCTTTTTAGAATAAAAGCTGAGGATTCTGGAACTATCCAGTATTTAGATGAGTTGTCTTTAGTTAATCGTTTGAACTGCTGAAAATGGTGCCGGACAACGTGCAAATTCCAGCTTCAGTAAATAACTGACCAAACTCTGAAAAAGCACATGAGAAGCAAAAGCCTCATAACAATGGAGGTGCTTCTAGAAATAAAAAGGTCAACAAGAGTTGAAAACTGAAGTAGTATAAGTGGGATGCTAGACGATAGCAGTGGTTATCCCAAGGTAAAAATAAAAGTCATGCACAACATGATGGAGATACAGGTCTCTTGAATGATGTGAATAAGGTTGGCTTCACTCAAGTGGAATCAACCATGTACTCCGAGATGGATTCTAGAAGCCCCAAGTCATCTATCAGAGAAGATAATGAAGGATCTAATTACAAGAAAGTCATAATGAATTTTCTGTCAACGGTCCACAGAATGCACCAAGGAAGGAAGCCAATATTCAAAGGCAACAAAGACCTGGTAGCAGTAGCATCAGTTGTTCAAGCTTTGTAAGTGAGGATGAGGATGGAAGCTTGGATGACTGGGAGGCTGTAGTTGATGCCCTAAATCTGAATGAGGACTCTTTGAAATTGTCATGAGAAAAAGTGAGGGAAGAAATACCCACTGTTGCTCAGTTTCAAACCAAAATTTGTTATTCAATGGAAGCAAAAAGCAAGGAAATTCTAAAACCAAAGTACAAAATCGGAGCACAAAATCAAGCCCATAATGATTCCAAATAGAGTTGTGCAATCTGGAAATCCATCACAATCCAGGAGGCTATCTACATGGGTATCGACTAATGGGAATGAACCTTCTATTCCTTCCATGATTCCCCCCCCCCCCCCCCCCCTTCATGCCCAATCTGCTATGAGGATCTGGATGCAACTGATTCAATCTTTGTGCCTTGTGCATGTGGATTTCATGTGTGCCTATTCTACCACAAAAAGATTCTTGAACAAGATGATCGTTGCCCAACCTGCAGAAAACAATATGCTCTGTACTATGGAAATAAGAAAACATGCCACACAACGTATGCTATCTCTTTGAGATGCGTAACACCCTTTGCCTTGTTCAACGAGTCTGCACGGTTAGTTGCACTGCTTCTAGACCAAGGTTTCAAAAAAGAGAAACGTGTCTTATTCCATCCATTATCAAATGATAATACTATTTCACTTACCAGACTTGGAACGCCAGCCAAAATTGTTGTGCAACTGCGTCCACCAGTTCACATATCCACACTCCAAAAGGACATTGTGACTTCACAGATCTAGAGGCATGCCTGGTTGCCCTCACGTGGCTCCAAAATAATCCATGATCTCCCTCAAAAAGTGGCCTTAGCATCCGGCATCACACACTAGTCAAGTGGCTTGGATCTTTCCACAATTATGTGGCTCAATACATAAGACAGTCACATTGCTCCACTGAAAGAGAGTACAAAGTGTTTGAATGCACAATCGATTCCTCAACAGGCTAAAGCTCTGATACCACATGAAGAAGAATCACAAAGCCATATAACCATATGCATAGCAAATTAACACACAAAAATTAAACTGGCGGAAAAGGCAGAGAACCATCATGTGGTCTCTCATGCTCATGTAATTCACATTATTCAAAAAATTTAATAATACATTTAAATACATGAGTAAGTGGTCTTAAGATAGTGCGTCTATCTTAGACTCACTTGGTTGAGACAATTTCTCAACTTACACACTAATTTAGGAGAGCTAGTTGGAGAGAATATCTCATCCAAACTAGACTCCTTAGTTTGAGGAATTCTCATGATTTTATTTATTTAATTTAATAATTGGATTTATTATTGATTTTTAAGAGGGTGACGCTAACATTACATAATAATGCTCTTTCTTTAGAACCTATCGAAACCAAGAAATTAATGGCAGAGATTACCAAAAAATAACACAAAAGGCAACTGAATATTGCACTAAAATTTTCTTTCTTTTTCTGTGTCGTTGGCTTCTTTGATGACTTCCTCTTTCCCATATTTATCCTTAAAAACCTCCAAATTACATAGTAATCCTCCCGCTTTAGAATGTACCAGAACCAAGAAATTAATGGGCAATTATTACCAAAAGACAACACCCAGAAGGGGTTAACAAAAATACTAATGCATTACCTATGGATGAACTCCCTGGAATAGTAGAACTGCAAATGAAAAAAATCCAATTGAAATGCTAATAAAACAACGTAATCCTCAAGCCTTGGAACCTTATGGAAATGAGAAATTAATAACAAAGATAACCAAAGACCAACATGAATGGGACTTAACAAAAATACCATTGCAAAGGTACCTATAATATGTTCATGGGTAATAACAAGTTGAACGGTTGCACAAATCAAGATTTGCTTGCTAGTTAAAACAATGGGATCTAATAGTGGAAGAAATCTCAATCATCTAACAATGGATCTAACAGTGCAGAGGAGTGCATAGTGGTAGCTTCGGGAGTTCTTATCAAAGGGGAACTCCTTATGACATAAATATAAAAAAACTCAAATTAAATACTAGAACTAACGATTAAATAAGAAAAGAAAGCACGATCACATAACTTGAAAATATAAGATGGGTGTAAAGGCAAGTAAACAAAAGACTTTCAAATGTTGGCTTAGAGTTCTTTGAGGATTAAATGCTTGAAAATATAGGTCTACTTTGTTGATGTCCCTCTTTGCATCATCTACAATAATAATTTGATGCTAAGATGTTCCCTTGGGAATATAGGGTTTCTTCTCATTTTCTTGTTTAACTCAAATTCCTTCTTTAATTTTCATATAAAAAATAACTATGGAGATGACCTAAAGTATGGTTTCAAAGAACATACTTTTTTCCATAATTTTTTAATATTAAGTTCCTTGTGCCTCAACTACTTGGATACTAATAGTATTAGTTGATTAATATTGTCATTATATTTTAAAACCATGGTGACTCTTGTCCTTAAAAATTTATAATAAGAAAATCAATAATGAAAATGAAAATTTCAATTATTTCTTTCATTTATCACTTATATTATCTTTTTGACAATGTTTTCTAAAAATAGATTTTATTAAATATACATTTCATTCAAGAGTAAAATTTCCCACCAAAAAAATCAAAACAATCAACACTATGGAGAAAACTAAATTACTAATATAAAAAAAATTATAAGAAACAACCCATTAAATGCACTTATTATTCCCTGCAACAACAGTAATAACTTATTCAAAAAATATTGATGTTGACATTATTTTTAAATTTACCAAAAATTTAATAATCTTACTTAATGTTTACTTTTCAAAAAAAAAAATTATTTTTTTAATCTATTTTTTCTATATTCTGATTGGTTAGAGTCTTATTTTGTAATGATAATATGTACTTTGACAAATTTATGGCAATGTACAAAAAATCTTAATTAATTACAAAAAACTGGCATACTTTTCCCAGGCAATTAAAACCTATGGTAAATATTGATGTTGACATTAATTTTAAATTTACCAAAAATTAAATAATCTTACTTAAAGTTTACTCTCTTTTTTTTAAATCTTTTTTTTCTACATTGTGATTGGTTAGAGTCTTATTTTGTAATGATAATATGTACTTTGACAAATTAATGGCAATGTACAAAAAATCTTAATTAATTAAAAAAAACTAGCATACTTCTTCCAGGCAATTAAAATCTATGGTACTTACTGCTAGAGAAAATTAAATTTTTTTATTTACGGATAACAGCCGGTAACTCTCTGGTGTAACTGCCCACTGCATCTTGGTGTGGTCATACACCTTATGCAAATGCAATTCCCTCTTGAATGAATATATATATATATATATTTCTGGAAGTCTTCAATGCATAGCACTCATGGCAAAACATATCAAATAACATAATGTTTAAAAGATTACTCATTGTATAATGAAATCATGGCCATTGCAACATCAAGGCATATAATAAAATAAAAGCTCATAAATATCCCAAAGCACATGCAAATTCTTGATTTTATTAGTAGGAAATTTTAATCAATAGATTGGCTTTAACTCACAATAGGATATCAACCAATATACATGCCATATACCACACAACCATACATACTTTGTAGGAGCGAACACACCAAAAGTTTGGACCATTCAATGCTTCAACAACATTCTAGAGAGCTAGAAGCTCATAAAAATCCCAAAGCAGGTGCAAATTCTTGATTTTATTAGTAGGAAATTTTAATCAATAAAATGACTTTAACTCACAATGGGATATCGACCAATATACATGCCATATACCACACAACCATACATACTTTGTAGGAGCAAACACACCAAAAGTTTGGACCATTCAATGCTTCAACAACATTCTAGAGAGCTAGGCAAAAAAAAAATTGCCTATTAATTTGGTGATTGCTTCCATGCTATCTTATCCTCTCTTTATTTAATGCTTTCCTACTTCCACGATATCTTACCATTAAAGTAAGGAGTTGTGTAACGAGGCGAAGGAATTGCCTGAACAGCCAAAAGTGGCTCGAATCCGGGCAAAAAAATTCAAAAAATCTTGCAGACACAGTGTTTGAATCAAGTTTTTGATGGTGGAAATGGATTCAACACCATCAAAAACATTCAAGATGCCTAAAAATTTAAAGTTTAACAACTATAACTTGGATTTACAAAAATCCTTGCCAAATTTTCTTTAAATATGACCAGAATTTCCATAACTTTCCGCGCAATTCCTCCGGCTAGTTAGACTATGGCTTAAAGTAACTTCATGGCTATTTGCCAAATATTCCATTCCCATACCACGTCTTTTCACAATTTCCAAGTGTTTGTTGTTTTTATTTTCAGCCTTTACTATGAGAGGTAATTTTATTTAATCTTACCACTTTAATTGGTACGTGGAATTTGACAATGATATTATTATTCCGTGAGTAGCAGGTAATAACAACGTATTTAAAAAAATATTGTTGTTGAAATTAATTTTAAATTTACTAAAAATTAAATGTTCTTATAACTTTTAAAAAATATTGATGTTAACATTAATTTTAAATTTACGGAAAATTAAATGATCTTATCTAATGTTTACCTTTGAAAAAAATTATTTTTTTTTTTTTTAAATCTATCTTTTCTACATTTTGATTGATTATAATCCTATTATATAATGATAATATGTATTTTGACAAATTAATGGCAGTGTATAGAAAATCTTAATATAAGAATGCTTTGATTGTGCATGTGGTTGTAATAACATTTAAAATAAAATTAAAAAACAAATCGTTGCCTTTTCCAACCATTGCAATGAGGGTTGGCTTTTCACATAAACAAAATATAAAATATTATATTAGACACAATGATAATCATTGAATTACAACTTGTCATGTATAAATTGTATGAAAACTTTACAGTTGCAATTTAGTAGTGGAACATTAAAGGGAGTCCTGAAAAATAGTAAGATATAAATAATATATAAGCGAGAGCGGAGTTGGGAAAGTGCAAGAGTTACGGTTCTATATGTACCATGTAAAATAATTTTTTAATATAGATTTTTTTAAAAAGTGATGGTATAGTGTACTTAAAAGTTTGTACAAATTATTATAATAGATAATTACAGATGTCATTTTTTTATTTTTTCAAATTAATGTTTTTTATATTATTTTTTATTTCTAACAAATAGAAATTAAACTCCATAAAATTTGTCTTTCTAATATTCTACATCAATCACAAAATAAAGTTTTTGAATTTCAAAATATTTTAATAAATAATTTAATTTTGAAAAAACATATTTTAATATGATAATTTTTTAAAAAGATTAATAAACTTTATAAATTGTTTCAAAAATTTAAGAGGAGAGTTCAAAGCTTTTTGACTATAAATTGATTTTAGTAGAACTTGCTTAAAAGTAGGTATAATAATGCAACTTTTGTTTTACATGGATTTGTACTTTAAATTCCATTTATTGCACACGAAGGATAATAATGGAAGAATGTGTAAAATTAATGTGAAGTAAAGTTATATTATACTATATTTTTATTGTATTCACTTGTTATTGGGAATAATTTATATTAGCAAGAAATAAAATGTTATATATGGTTATGTTCTTGTGAAGTAAAGTGAAAGAATTAATGCTTGAAGTGATCTAGCTTTTTAATAAATATCAAATATCATAAATCTCGTTAGACAGGGAAGCCACGATAAAATGTTTTGTATCGGTGATGCTACAAATAGTTTCAACAATTTTTCAAGCCAACAATACAAGTTTCTTTAAATGGTGGATTTGGTGAATTTTGTTTATTGTTAAACAGAGGTTTTCAACTAAAAGTAAAAGTAAGAAGGTGCAATGGGCTTAAGTGTCTCCCCAAATTCATGTTAAATATATTGGAAATTACTTTTTTAACCGAAAATTTTAATATGCCCTATATTTTTAATTTTTGTTGTATTTAATTATTTTGTATCTTTGAATCTTTATTTAATTGTTTTGCATTTTAAAAATTACATTAAATTTCAATTTCTAGAACGATACAATTATAAAATTGTCATATATACTATCAAATAACATATTACATCATATAAAATAACAAATTACATCATATAAAAAACAAATTATCAAATAATAAATAATACATTTCATTTTGAGAAATATAGAAATTATTAAAAAATGTAATAATTAGCTAAATTATTATTTTACAGTACTTAGATTACATAACTTTTAAACTATTGGTTCTTGTAATACATTTTGAAATATCTATTTTTCATCGAGAAATATTTCAATCATATTTATTTTCAAAGTCTTTGATATGATGGTTAGTTAAATTATAATTTTATATTGTTTAAATGACATTTTTAATATCAGTTTTGCCAAATACTTTATTCATTTTGAAATGTCATAAGATAATTAATGCAAATGTAAATTTTTTATAGTTTTTTACAATACATTGGGATAAGTCATGGTCAAATTTTCACTAGTGAATTTTGCCTAAAATCAAATAAAAATTAATTAAAATATCTTTAAATTATTATGCATTCAAAAACACTATTAAAAAAATATATATCATAATTTTGTTAAAAAATTATATCACCTAAAATTAATAAGGTAATTGTGGCCTTCATTACATAAAACATTACAATGTCAATATTTTCTTAATTTATTAGTTCATTTATTGTGTTTGATAAAAATCTCTACTTGAGTGTTAGTTTCACTTGTGTATAGCATATACTTTTTGTTCATATTTAGTATATTCATATATATATTTGTGATGTTTATCTTGAACATGTTTCGCTTGTGTGTATAACATATACTTTTTTCATTATTTAGTATATATATATATATATAATATATATATATATATATATATATATTTGATGTTTATCTTGAGCATATTAATATGTATTGGAATAAAGGTAATATTGTGTAAAAATAGAATTCGATGAGAAGTTATATATATGTATATGTTAGCAGTTTTAGGTAGCAAATTTCCAATGCAAGATAACAACATTTTTTTTACTACTTTTGGTAGAAACATTTTTTGGTTTGGAAGTATGGTTCTAGAATTTTGGTTTCAACTTTGGATATCAATATTTTTTATATCACTTTGGTAGAAACATTTTTTTGTTTTGAAGTATGGTTCTAGAATTTTACTAAAAACTCTTTATTTATTCATTCATGTATGTCCTATTTGTTTCTTACCCTAATTTAAGGATACTTAAAACAAGCAAGAATATCTACAAAGTAGCCATTATTCAAATACAATAGTTAGTTCATATATTTCAAAATTCAATAATTGAACTAAATTACCGGCAAACGCTAACTATGCGGCCTTGTTCTCCCGGCTGCCAAAAAAGTATTCTGCAATAAATATAAGATTGAATATATTAATTCAATTAAACTATCAAATATTTTTCAATTACAAAGTGTAACTTAAATTTTTTTGAAAAATATTTTATTTAGAATTAATTGGGTGTTCATTTATAGATCTTATTGGCCAATGCCTAGATGTACAGGATCGCAGGACTGCGAGAAAGTTAATACAGTACGATGTGACAAGAGAATGCTAATAATCTACAACTACAGTGCGCATTAGTTACTAATTTTATGACCCAAAATACTTATCCAATTATTACACTTAAAATTTGCTTATCCACCCATTCTAACTTAATTGTCAAAATTTTCAATTCAAACAACCAGTTATATTACAATATCCACCAAAAATAGTCATTCTCGAAGAGTATAAATGAAGAAAAAAATCAGATGTCTACGACTGAGTTGTTAGGGAAGTATAAGGAAATTCCATATAGATAATTTATTAATTTAACATATAGGAGATAAAAAAAAATTATGTATTAAAAATCAAGTTGTTTTTAGTGAGGTTTTTTGGAAGTTGTTTAGATGGAATTTTCCGGCCTAATTTTTTTTAAATCTTGCAAGAATTTATTGAAATCGCAAGCTTGATGGGTAACCCCAACATAATCAAAGTGCTATAGGGGTTTTTCAGGGTGCTGAATCCATATATACAGTCAAAAAACCAATTTAAATAACACAAATCAACACTGGTAGCACCGGGAAAGTCTAAAAAGTCACACTAAAAACAACTCCTTAAAAAAATTAAATTAGTTATATATATGTGTATAACATTTTTATAAATTTATCAATTTAGAAAAATAAAATGTATTTACTCATTTTTTAGTATATTTTTCAAATATATAATATATGGTAATAAAAATAAAATAAATATTAATTAAAATATTTAAAATAATAATTTAATTTAAATCCATACTCTATCTCTTTTTCGATTTGAACTTATAATTATTATAAGAAGTAATTATTTAAACTTGCCACAAAATAATTCTACGTTGTCCATTATTAAATGGTTTATAATTTATATTTTTGAAAGTTAGAATACAATATACTTATTTTAAAATTTAAGATGAGCAAAACTCATGCAAATTAGAATTCCATGAAAAATATATAATCAATCCTATACCAACGTGAGTTTAATGTTACAACATCATTTAGTGCATAAAAATATGTGTTCCTTATATACTAATATAAAATAGTATATTTGATGGAATGTAAAAAAATTATGAAATTTATAAACAATTAAAATAATAATTTAGTCCACATGGGGTAGCTCAAGCGGCAAGGGTCGTGGAAATGAAGTCTCACCGAACCGGAAGTCTTGGATTCAAATCTTGGGCTACCCTTCCCCCATTGAGGGGTACTTAATGGACATGTAAATGAGAGAGTCCCGCCCCATCTTACAAAAAAATAATAATAATAATAATTTAATTTCTTTGTAAGTCATAAACTTATTCAATCAAATTAATTCACCAAATATATATTTATTGTAAATTATATATAAGTTTATAAAATAAATATGGTCTACAATAAATTGGTCTTCAACCTTAAACAAAATCAACTTTTTTATTATATTTTACTTTAATTTAGCTATATTTAAACTAAATCGAAAAGGCTAACTACTATATAACACTTGTTTTATTCAAACTCTTTTTATTAGGTCAATCAATTTCCACTCACATAAAACCATATCAAACTATTACTTAAAATATGTTTTGCTAAGATAACTATTATTTAAAATATACTTTGATAAGATAATGCGAAAACATTTAAATTTTAATTATAGCAATAAACACGCTTCAAATAAATTTCACAGCTAAAAGATCAAGTGTCAAAAGTATACTTTAATAACTTCTAGCAATCTAAAAATGGAAAAAAATATTATTAGTGTTATTTGTAATTTCAATAACTTAAAAATAATAATAATAATAAAACTTGCTAGCCATCATGATCAAGCCTCACAGTATAATGACTCTCAAATTAGGGAAAATTATTATTATTGTTATTGGTAATTTCAATAAGTTAAAAAAATGGAATAGACTTCCTAGTCATGCTTAGCTTTATAAACTTATACTTCCATTGTATCTATGTTCGTACCCTTCATAATGTCCACACTTTGGCATTTTCACGAGTTTAGCATCGACTCAACTTGGCTCATAACATGACTACATAATTTCTAGGGTTTCGATGAATATGAAAAGTGTCTATAGAACCCTATTGAAGAAAAATAAGATTTACATATAAACGAAAATGGTCTAAAATTTTAATTTCAAAAGAAACAAAGATAATCATAATATTTTGAAGATTACCGGAATTTTGAAGGCTGCAACACAGGTTGAGCTATACTCATTTGCAGCTAGCTTAGCCTTATATCACTAAATAATTTTTAGGTTTTGGATTAATATGAAAAGTGTTTATAGGACTCCATGGAAGGAAGAAAAACTTTATATAGAAATGAAATTTGAATTAAATATTTCAAGAACAAAATAAAATTAGAATGTATTGAAGATTGCTAAAATTTTGGATGCAGTAGCAATCTAGTTGAAGAAAGAGTGCAATTCCTTTGCTTTCTTACGCATTGGGGCGCCTGGATCGTCTGAAGAAATAGAAATGGTAATGAGCTTTTTTCTAGGGTTAGGGATGGCCAGAGCACAATGTTTTTTCCCCTCGTTGACGCATTCAGCTTCGACTAAGTTTCCCTACACCATTAATTCCGACCGCAAACCTCTTAAACTCATGCTTGAAGCGTAGCCACCCAATAAGTTGCACTCAGATTTTTTTTTAAACTGCACTTACATGAGCTTGAAAATGTCTTCTTGAGATTTGTTAGGATATATTCTTGAGACTTGTTAGGAGATAAAGGAATCACATATTGTTTTTACGGCCACACAGATATGCATATCTATGAAAAAATTTTGAAACTGAAGCTTAGCTTCCCTTGGCATCAATTTCTCTATTATACTCGTGAAAATATAGGTTACAAAAGATTTGTTTGAAAGGTACCTATAACATGTTCATGGGTAATATCAAGTTGAATGGTTGCACAAATCAAGATTTGCTTGGCAATTAAAACAATAGGATTCTCAATTGTCTAACAATGCATCTAACGGTGCAAAGGAGTGTAGGGGTGCTTGAAGGAGTTCTTCTCAAAGGGGAACGCCATACGACATAAAAAGTAACTAAATTAAAGTTTATTATTATTATTATAAAAATATTTAGTATATTAATTAAACATGTATACATTTAAAAAATCATGTAACGAGATTATTAACCATGGAGATTCATCCCCACTTTATCATAGACATTATTAACTTATAAATAGGATTTGTTACAATACCATGGATTACCAATACCACATTTCTATAGCTCAAAATATCAACCCTTTGGTCTATCATAGCTCAATATGACACTCTCGTGGGTCCACTAGAGAAGCACCTCAAAATGAGGGCTAGAGTTCAAGAAAAACTCCATGGAAACCCTCTCAAAAACTTATTTTTTCCACTCCAACACTCCTAAAACATTGTCAAAAAGAGTTGCAAAGCTCTAGTTTGTCTGCCAGGGAGAGTTGCAACGCTTTGTTTACTTAGAAAAAGAGAGTTGGCGTGACTAGAACTAGCATAATGAATAGATAAGGTTGGAAAAGGTCAAAATTGATTAGATTTTGAAGATAAGGATGAAAGGACCATATCAAACGTGCTCAACAAAATGTTTATATACATATGATCACACCTCAAAGTTGTCTATAAAAGCAATTCCCTCCATGGAGAAAAGGGAGAAAATATAAAGATAGTGAAATGTTATCGAATTGATAACCCACTTCTCTTTTTGATAAGTTATAGAACATAGTGAGCTTGATTGTGAGCTGTGGTGAGAGGAGGATTCGAGGGCAAGGACTGCTAAGGGAGAAACATTGTAACTTCTATTGGTATGATAAAGGTCATGCTTTTCTCCCCAACAACATGTTTTTCTATGTTATTTTTAATGCATGATTTTGGGATATTATGAATGCTAATGCTAACCTAATTTATAGGGATATGGATATAGTGGTTTTCTATTGTTTGTGTGCATGTTATAGGTGCAAGGAGCTAAAGGAACAAGATTTCTAGGAGCTCCACCACTAATATCACTATGAATCTACCTTCCATGATAAGATGCACTCTCATTCTTCTTCCTTTTTACTTTTTCTTTTAAGGGTGGTTCACAGAGTCACACTAAGTGACAACTACATCCACGGAAAATCCAGGTAGATCAATCTGAAGGGACCTACCCGTCGAGCAAACTAGCAAGGCCTAACCCCAAAGGGCATCAAGGAGATTTGACCCCATGACCTCCCGATAAGCAAGGTACTTAGCAATAGGAACTCGACCAACTGAGCTATCCCTTGGGGATTCTTCCTATTTACTTTTATTATGCATGCATGTGGCTTTCATTTGATGGGTTAAGTAGATATCTAGTGCACTATATATCAGAGACCTTGAGAAAGTCGACGGGTCAAAAGTACTTTATCCTGTAGAGGAAATTATGTATAAAAAGAATTGATGAATCCACTATGGAGCCAATATAGGTCTCTTTGTGGTATTTTTTTCTCATTTAATTATTTTTCTCTCTTCTGAGTCATCATTAAGAGTCTTAAGAGTTTTTTTTCTACAAAGTTGTGCTTGAAAAACTTCCAAACAAGGTCTAAAACCCTTCAACTCTCCTCTGCAATCTTGACAGAGGGTTCAAAGGTTATCCAAAACTCTACCTAGCTTATGACAAAGTGTTGCAACTCTATGTTTCCTCTGTGATAGAGCATTGGAGCACTCAAAGTGGGGTTTTTCAAGGTTTTTCTATGAAATTTGTCATGTTTTTTTGCATCATTTTGAGCCTTGGGTTAGGCTAGCTTTATATCTAATTCTTATAGTCTTATTCTTAGTCATAATACCCTTAAATTCACTTCAAATAATTGGGTTTGTAGTTTTGTACAAGGGTTTTGAATCCTCTTGGGTTTGATTCCCAATAGTGATATTGGGAGTTAGGTATCTCTTTGCCACCAATGTCCTATAACCCTATTTATTTTATATCTACTATGTGATTATGTTATAATATTTAGATTCATTTCTTTAATGCATGCTTTCTTGTAGGTAGGGTATTAGGTCTTGGGTGTATTTATTTTTATTTCCTGTGTATTTTTGTTTGACTGCTTCAACTTTTTGGTTTTGATATATTACTATATGTGAGAGTGATAAAGGAGAGAGTTGTGGGGATTTTATTTGTATTGCATTAGAAAGATCTAACTATCCCATATATATTTTTCACTATAAGAAAATATTGCACTTTCATTTTTTGCATCTCTTTCCTTGAAGCAAGTTAAAACACCATTTAGTTTCACATCATATACCCATGACTTAAAAAACAACCACTAAAAGAAATGATTTAATAAAATTTGTTAGAAAAATTTCATTTCTCTGGTAGCAAACCAAAATTAGCTTAGAATTTTGGGGCCTTGGAATAGGTTGGTATATCCACTCTCCAAGACCATCAAAGCAAACACTAGAGTCTTGATTCAGGGAGCGTAAATCTAGTTACAATAATACATTTCTTGGGGATCCCTTTTAACAGAAGGGTCAAGCAATGGGTCATGCTAGGACTAGTGGAGTTATCACCCTGGTTCATTTGGTCTTGGTGGTTTGGTATAAAAACATATGGGAAATCTCTTTTAAGAGGTTGTAAGCTTGAAAACCTGCCCTTGTGTGTGGATCCAACCCATGACTTCTCCCCATATTTGCCTTGGTTATAGGTGGTAACCATAGTGGCCATAATATTATGGTTCTTACACAGGTGACGGTGGGTGGGTTATACTTATTGTACTTGGGACAAACATTGGTTAGTACTTGGATCCCTTGAAGGATGTCTGCACATAATTAAGGTACTTCCACTAGGTGCAAAACCATAGTAGGAGATTAAGTTAACTATTCCAACCATATCTTCACAATTGACTTGGGCCCCAATCAACTAAGCTCTAGCTATGGGAAGATCCCTTTTATCTATTGGTTTTCTTTCTTTCTCCTTATATTTCCTAGGTGTGTGATGTTTGGTCAAGTCTAGTTGGCCTTAGGTGTCATTTTTTTATACACCCTTTACAACTATAATGGATGGGAGTATTCCATGTCATTTTCATTATCTAGAGGGCATTTCTTCTAAGGAGCAAGGTCTACCTCCCCATAGACATAAGATAAACCTCACTACTACCAAAGAATTATGTACTTCAGGAAGCCACTTTGGGTGATTCGTAGGGGTCGAACCCATATTTCAGGAAGTGGTTGATGAAAATATGCCACCTCATTCTCATTCCCCTATGATCCACTTTCATAGGTAGGGGTGTAGACTTGACTAGATCTTTCCACTCAAATGTTCTTTACCAAGAGTCAATTAAAGATGGTGTCAACCATATGGAAAAACCTAGTATCTCCACACCTAGTGTCACTGGAACGGTCCTTGATACAACCTCTATACCTTCTACCAATTCCAAGGGTCTTGTCCCTACCACATTTGTTGAAGCTATCTTCTCCTTTTGGCATAACCTCGTACGATCTCATCTACCTCTATTTGGTACATCCAACAGATGTGCCTCCACATCATCGACTATGGTCCCTCCATTTACATTTAGTGGAGGCTCTAGTTCCACTACAAGAATCAAATCTACATCAATTATCTTAGGCTTGAATCCGACATCCACATATTGGTCTACAGGTGTTGGAACTTAGTTATACTAAGAGGGGGGTAAATTAACCAATTTAATCAATTTTTTCAAAATCAATTAAATACTTAAACAACTAGTAACATAGTACAATAGCATTGAATCTAACATGCATGCAACTTCAAAATACAACAGGAGAAACAACAAACATGGACACCATGATTTTAGGTGGAAACTCTCAAGGGGAGAAAAACCATCGCATTGTTGCTATGCTTCTCTTCTTTTATTAATCTTCAAGCAAATTCTTTTGCATAGATCTGCTAGCCACAAAATGTAGGTTTTAACCATGTACAAAAATTACCTGCATACGAATTCTAAAACACAAAAAATAAACAATATGAGAGCATAACACATAAAACACATATACATAGAGATTTTCTCCTGGATCCCAAAACCGAGACTACTAGCTTGATTTTTCATTATATTCCTTTCAATGTTACAATACATATTTATACATGCCGAAGCATCCAATACCATGGACCGAAAACCATTGCGTCCAAAACCATGGACCGGAAACCATCACGTCCAAAACCATGTGCGAAAAACATGCACAAAACCATAGGTGGGTCCGCCCAACCTAATATATGGTCCAAAACCAAAATTCCACCAACATAGAGTGGGGGTTACTTGCACCCCTCAAACCCCCTATGACTCCCCCCCCCGCTATGCAATCAAGTGCAACGAAGGGGGGCTCCCCCCCCCCCCCAACCCCCCGGTTAACTACATGGGCTAGTCGTGGAAATAATATAACGCAACCCAACACTATGAAGCCCCAGCTCCCTATATAGCAAGCCCCAAATTGTCGAAGGCCCCAACATCAATAAAAACTTTTGTTGGCCAAAACCAACAAGGAATCCCCAAATTCCTATCTAGTAAGTCACCACTTGCTGAAGGCCCCAACCTTCTCAAAAACAATGGAAAAAACTTGATACATTTCCATACTAAATCATATTTTGAAATAATAACAAAGCAACAACCTCCCTGCAACCAACACAATCAATAGAAATATATTGTCATCATAACAACAATAGTACAAACCCTCACACAACCATTAGTTGTAGTATAATACAAAGCAACTCTCTAGTATATGGAAAATATAGTGATGAACTATAACTTTGCAACATTAACCTAAAATTGATGTTTGCTACAGATATATTCAATTTCATTATACATAGCATCTAAATTAAGTTCCAACCATTGGCATAACACATTTATGCATTTTTTTCCCTCATCAAATTGGACCTAATCATCACATTAATTACATTCCATTTTCCTTGATGACCATACCCAACAAGACCAAATCAAGTTAATTAATGCATTTACCCCTTACTTTTGGTGATTATCAAATCAAGGATTGATTGTGTTCCATTACTCTTTATGACCAAACCATATAAATATCTCTAAAAATTGACATCAATGCCAACTAAGCAATATTGTTTCCAACATTCTCCCTCTTTGTCATTAATGGAAACCTCGGTTGATCCTTCAATTTAAAAATAGCCTTTGAAAAATTATATCCTCGACCTCTCTTCCCATTTGACATCAATGGAAAATGGATATGGTTGAAAATATGGCATCAATTTCGATGGTGCCAATAATATCTCCCATTGATCACATAGCTCCCCTTACACATATGCTAGCTCTGATTTTCTTGAAGAGCAATACAAGATGATGTAACCAAACACTATCTCCCCTTAACATATATATTCAATGGAAAATCCTTTTTACAATCAACCTTCAAGATGCCAAACCCTGACAACACCTCAAGCAACATCATACTCTCACATTCTTCTCTAGGAGCAACATACAAAATCAACCATACAAATACTAACATGAATCCAACAAACTCAATAATAACATAGAAATACAAGGCACATAGAAAGAGTACATCAACCATTCATTACAGGGCTATCACATCATCAATACATGTGTAATGGATAGTACATACAAAAATTGGCAAATAGATTCTCTGCATCCTAACACATCCATATAAAAATATTAACACCTATACATCAATGGAATGACAATGTACAAATACCCAAGGCCAATTTCTCCTGCAAAAACAACTTAGTTAGTAGTCATTATAACACAAGAACTATAGTCACACCAAGTTCTATCTATGTCATCAAACTCAGCCATATGTCACCGATTTCTAGCCCTACAAAACACTTGTCAACTATATAAAACTAAACATTCATATCATTTTCATTCTCCAATGCTCAATATTTGCATGGATAAAAACACCAAGCTCCAATTTCACGGATCTCTTCAAAGCCTTTGCAAACACACTCCTTTGATCAATGATTCTCATGCACGAGTCTCTTTTCACATAAAACACTCTGCATCCAAAATATTTATGCACCAATCATCATCATTGCAAATTTGTCAACACACCATCACAAGGGTAAGCATTATGTAACACTAAATCTCACTCAACTATAGATGTATATTTAGTCTCAAACCATCAACTTCACTCCAAGATGTGTCGATGTCTTTCCCTAGGATCAACAAAGTTCTATGTTAGTTGTTCTTGCACTTTAACAACTTCAATGGGTGAATAGTCCACATCTTTCTTTAAGTAATTTGTACTTGGTTCTTCATCATCTTCAGATATATGTGGCATCAATAAACTTGGAAACTAAAGGATTGTATTGCTATCATATTTATAAAGCATTCCTTCAATTCCCTTAATGGGTCATCAACTGCATGTTGTGCCCTAGAGGGATGCCTTGATGAGATAACACTAACTCTATCATCATTTGAAGATCCAATCTCATTCATGTAATGATGCAAAATAGGTTCTAGAAGAATTCTCCATTCAAGCCAAATACTCAAAAAATTAAGACACTAATGAAGATTCTCAAGTGCAATACTACCTATTGGAGTAGCTACACCCAAATTAATCAACTTCAATTACATAGAAGCTGACCAATCTTAGGAATATTATCAACCAAATTATTAAATCCAATTTTCCTAATTGTTAAGTTGGACAAGATCAAACTTGGCCTAATTATTCTGATGCATTGTACACTTGAATGCTCACATTCAAAATAGATCTGTGACCACACCATGCAAACAAAATTATCACGCCTCAATTCACATTGGATTTGTTGACTCTAGCTAAGAAATTAATCAATTTAGACATCACAAACCATATCTGGTGAATGATCCTAACAATATCTAATAATGATGTTCACTTGAGATATCAGAGTGTTGGCTCTCATCTATTTCTTTTTTATTTCTTCATCCATCAATTTAATAACACAATTCATATACTTTCCATCGCTCCAATGCTTAGGCATTACACATAATTTCACACAAAACAATTGTTCAAATCATCCCCCTTTTTAATGTTCTATGATGCATGCACAATCCACTTTACATTGATGCACCACATTTTTTTTCACATTCGATCCAACCCATTAATAGACCAAATTCAAACCTCCTCGTAGCGCCATGAATTGACTAAATCAATGGGTCTCTACTTACATTCACCGCTCTAGTAGATCGCTCTATATCACTCATATAATGCCCATCACATTGCCATCCAACCCATACTCGTTGTATTGGTTAATTTCCACTCAATGTGCAAGATTGCACACATTACACTACTTGTGTGTTCAACTTCTAAGTGCACAATACTCAACTACAAGTGTTCCATGTTGTTCCATGCACAATTTTGTCACTAATCAACCTCTGATTTCAAACCATGTGCATAGGCTCTCCAGAAACATGCACTGACTATGCTTTGTCCATGCACATAATCCTGAAACACACACACTGTGTTAAAACTATTTTAATCCATGATATGGAACATTTAAACTTGATTCACATGTACAAAAAATTATTTTTTTATGAATCCATTGAATATTGGTCATGATTTGCATCACTTTGCTTCAATGTGAAATATATATGTATTAAATACAAATCATTGTGTATCTATATTATGAAATTATGTATTTAGTGTATTGATTTAATCCTTTGTCTACTATAGGTGCACATTTCAACCATAGACTGCAACTCTACCCAGATCGCACACCATTATAAGACTATATGCTATGAGAGGTTCCCACTTATGAGAAAAGGAATTATGATTTCACCATTCTGATGAATATCACCATTGATCAACACTTAAATTAACATTGAGCAAGAGAAATCCAAAACTATTTCACAATGTAGGCTAGCTCACATATAATAGCATTAGGTATTTAAAAATTACTCTCTTGGTACCCATGTTAGAGTTTTGGAAACTAGGATCGATATTTTATCTCTTAGAGAAAACCCTGGATGTAAGGGAAAAACTCTAAGGTAACCTCTAACCAATCTTTTGAATTGAAATCTAGCCCTTTCAATTCGAGGGGGGATCCCTTCTATAACTCAGTCAAATATGATTGGTTATGTACTTAGAACAATGGCTAGATCTAATTGGATCATATAAAATTGGTTTGGAAAGGAAATGTAAAACATTGGGCACGGAGTATATCATACAAATAAACTAGCTACAGGTTGTACAAATCAGTCTAACAGAGGAAAGATAGTTGCAGGATTCTTAGACAAATCAGAGGAAAGATAGTTGCAGGATTCTTAGACAAATCATTAATGATATGTGGTAGGAGATAGTGGAAGTAAACAACAAAAAACATAACAACAATGTGAATTCTACAATTTACATTTAAGTTGAAAAACACATAGGAAATCTAAATAACCTAAAACATAGGATTTACACATAATTATATTTCATAACCTTTATCAAAGTTATTGAATATCAATGTATTCAAGCTTTGACTAGGAAAGAGAAAAAAACACCATAAGGAACTGACCAAAAGCCTTCAACACATGAATCTCTAAAAAAAATTAATAGTGCTTGCAATGAATTCTATTAATATCAAAATAATATACACCACGTTTGATTTTCAAAAAAAATTGAACCATTCTTCATTCTACAAATTTTGTCTTTATAGAAAAGATTACAACTTAGAACAGGTTTCTAGTATCTACTTAATCACAATCTTCTAAAAACAAAAGCGAATATGTTAAATACATGCACATAATACATTTTTCCAAGCCTATCTGTATCTAAACATAGCAATGTACTATAAAATGGGATCAAAATCATTGGTTGATATCCTGCCTTAGGATTTGGATCTGATTGCCATCTTTTTATCTAATGCCCAAGTCAAATCCAATCAGGTGGCTCTCAAATAATTGTCCATGAGATGGTTATTGTCGAATTCCTAAAAAATAGGCTTCAACGATATGTTTGAAACTCTCAAACTATGATATTTTTGCAAACTATGAGAGAGTTTTTTTGTTAATGGGCTCCTTGTTAACCAAAACCTCTTTGGGTTTTCAAAAATTTGTTTCTAGTTGTTTAGAAACCGCGCTCAAAGTTGCTTCCTTTTACAGGAAAAAACTGAGTTTTAACTTACCATTTTTACAAAAATGTGTTGCTACTTTGGTTGTCAACGTTTTAACCTTGTTTTTTACAAATCAGTGTTGGCATTCCCATTGTCATCGCTTTAAAAATTATTGAATAAAATCATGATAACACAAGATAAGGATAAAATGAAGAGAAAATCTCAAACTCCATTGTATCTCCCCTTGATCTCATGCACCTTCTACTACAACTTCTATTTTAAAGATTCCTCTTGTTTTTCAAGAAGGTGTTGCATGCTCCTTCTAAAACTAGGTTGGATTAAATTTTTCTTTGAAGTCACTTCCTCCTCTTTCCTTTTCCAAATTCTGATGAGCTTATCTCTAATGTGACATCCTTTTTTATTTCTTTCTTGGTTAACATTGAACGAATTTCTCCTTTCGATTGGATTCCTCAAGAAACATTGGCAGCTTGTGATCCTTAGGCATATAACCAATATTATCACATGTAAAAAATATTATGTGAAAAAGGAATGGATGAAAATATTCAGATCTTTTGTTTCCTTGCCTTATATTCCTATTCCTCTTTGCATAATCCTTGCACTCAATATCCTTATGCCCAAAAACATTGCATAAGTAACAATAACCATAAAAGAAACTTATATATCCAAATATTGGTGATGATCTTCTTTGATTTCTCAATTGTGAAGCCTTCCTTTTTTGCTCCATCTTCAGTTGTCCATTCTACTGAGAATGATTTATCACTCTACGTTTATGATCAGCTACTATATGTCCATAACTATGGTGAGTGAAGCACTTGATATCCTCCAATGATGAAGTGAATGTTCTTCTAGCCAAGAGTCATTTTATTGACTCTTTTCTTATTTTTTAATTCAATTGTTAGCTTCCTTTTGTGCTTGAGTCATTTTCCTTGAAGGTCCTTTTGGATGCTGCCTTAAAACTAGATTCTCCTTCTAAATAAGTGTTCTTCTTCTCTAAATCATTTCTCCTTGAAATCACTTCAGCTTGTAATATTTCACATTCATTTTCCTTTTCTTTAAGTTGCTTGTTCATTCCCTCTTTTATTATCCTTCCTTCTTCTATTTTAGTCTTCAAGTTAATAATTTATTCCTTAAAAGCAAGCTCTATTTCTTCAAGTATTTGAAGGAGCTTCTTCGTATCTCTATTTTCCATTGAAGTCTTTTCTATTTCAGCCAGTATTGAGCTAAGCTTAGCTTGATCTTTAACTAATCTCTCTTCTTGAAAATAAACTAATTGATTATTGGAAGCGTAGATCTCATCTAGTTGATCGCTTTCCTCCTGAGGATCCTTTTCCTTCTTCTTCTTTATGTTCTCCTTTTCTCCATCATTGCTAGTAATTTTTTTTTCATGCATGGTCTATAACCTTTCCCAAATCTTGTTTGCAAACTTGAGATCCATTACTTTCTCAAGATCCAAATTATGAATATTTTCATAAATTGCAAACTTGGATTGGGAATTCCATTGCTAAACTTGTTTTGAAGGGGGTTATTTTCCATAACCCTTCATCACTACATTCCAAACTTTAGATCCAAGAACAAATAATTGGGATTTCACCTTCTCTCTCCATTCCTAAAAGTTTGCAAAACTAAGCAGCAGAGCACTTTGATAACCCATGTTTAGCCCAGATCCACCTTTCAATGATTAAGCTACAAAAAAAAGGCATCGACTTTGATACGATTTGTTGGAAACTTAGTTATACTAACAAGGGTGGGGGAGTGAATTAGCATAGCATTGTCTCAAACTATATAACCAATTTTTTCAAAATCATTAAACACTTGAACAAATAATATAATAGCACAAGGATAGTGAATCTAACATGCATGCAACTTCAAAATACAACATGAGAATCAACACACATGGACACCATGATTTTAGGTGTAATGTACCTCACTTAGCCCTAATTTTTTATTTAACAAGAAACATATATATGTATACATGCACATCATTGCAATTCATTTATGTCACGGTCAACCAAACCTTATCAGTTTTAAAACTAATTATTTATATTCATTTCTTCATCTTTAACTTTTTTTCTACCAACTATCACTTATAAGGATTTTAAATACAATATCTACCAATAACCCTAAATAATTATATTTTATTTGTATAAAATGAGTTCATACTATACCTTTGAACTATTGAAAAGCTTTGTACTATTGAAATATTTCTAACAATATTATTTTTCATTTATGCTAATTTCTTTAGCCACTTGGTCAAAATTTATATTTTTATTGCTAATTCCTATGTAGTATTCTGTTTTATAAGCTTTTTCTCAATATTAATCTCAAAATTCATTATTCTATTTGTATGGGTGTTTTACCAAATTTTGGTATTTTCTCTATGTTTAATTAACAAATGTAGGGTCATCGAATCTAAGACAAAAATCTCTATTACTTCTCATACAACTTATGGTTTCAACCCATCATGTATATGAATAACTTTATGTTAATAGATGTAGCGTTATTATATTATAAAGTTCACTATCATATTTGTATGTTAACAATGTGATATATTGTTGAGGATGCCAGTCATTGGCTCAACGTTATCCATAGTTGTTTATATTTACATTTATCCAGAATCTTACATGCCCTTATGTGTTGACCAATAACGCCTCCACGGATGCGCATACTCACATACCAAATCGACGGTCATTATGTAGTTCATTGAGATCGATGATGTTAGGATTTTTACAACACATTTATATGAATTTGTTATTTTATTTGCCAGTGGTATGTGTTTGTTAATTATCCAACCACGGAGTTCCTTCTAACCCTAATCTATGAATTAATTTTCCTTGGGCTCGTACTATTGTTACAACTTGAATATGTTTTTTTTACCATTTCAATCTCTTAAATATGTCTTGCAAGATACATTCTAATACTCATTTACTTGCTCGGCTCTCTAAGGTTATTTCTAAGGTAATTTTTGTCAATGACTTAAATATTCAAAATTTTCTTACAATATTTTTATTTATAGTTTACTTCCTTTCTGGCTTTCTAATTTACCAATATGTTATCCAGTAGAAGAATGGTGACATTGGCAGGATTATATGAAATTAAAGGTAAATGAGACTAACATAGTTTTACTACTTTGGTCATTATATATAAAGTTTGTTCACAATTTCTCTGTTACTTTTCTAATTATGTATTTGTGTGTTCAGATAACCTTTTCAAAGCTTTTATGGACAAGTTCCCATTTCTTTAGGAGTTTTCAAATTCAAGTACAATTATGTATCTTTAGTAATTTCTCAACTCCCTTATTTACCAGATCGGGTCTCTCGCTTACCCTGACATGAATGTCGCATATGAAGGTGAAATTAGTCTCTGTTTGAATTAATTTATTCCTCTTTGGAAGAATATTTTCATGGATTTTTCCATTTGTAACTATGTACTTTCCATATTTATGAAATAATTATTCAGGAACTATTTAATTCTAATTGAGTTCTTTGATAAATCTTCTCCTCGGCCATTTGTGTCGGACTATATATAGTTCACTTTTTATTTTTAAAAATTATGAGAATTCATATGCAGTTATCCATTCAGATAATGCTTCCTGTAGCAATATATACATATATATTTATTTTCTTGATTTTTTTTAATGTGTAATGTATCAAGTGGTGTGCTCCTTGTTTAAGCTCAACAATGTTAGATCTGCAAATAATACTATTAAATTAACAACTTATTCTAAACCTTAATCCTATGCTTTTCAAGGAATAGTTTTGTAATACTTTGGTCATTTATTTGCATAAATTATTTTATGGATAAGAAAAAGGGCTCTCCCTTTTATCAGTACAAGTCTACACACTATATTATCTTGTACCGATAAATCTATGCACGTTTCATTAAAAACTACATAGCTGTCGAATGAATAATATATATTATAATAAACTATGATAATATAATATATATATAGTCAATATATCTATTCATTAACATACAATACACAACAACACCTGTCTCATTCTTATTTCTGTAATCAGTTCACTGATCTTCATATAAACCCACAATAAAACTTCTATACATAAATATTCGAATAAAAGGAAAAGATTTTCAATCCCACTTAGCATATATACGAATACAATTATGATACACGATAATATACTCCTAATCATATTGTATAGCGTCATTTGTCTTCATCTCTTAATATTTTGTTCTCATAAATTCACTTCTAGCTAAAACCACCAGTAAAATTATATTCATAAAATAATATTCAACGTCAAATGATTTATTTTCAAAACAATATAGAAGGTACTTTGTTTTCCTTTTCGTTCTACCAATTCATGCTTACTTTTTAATTTTACACTATATAGAATAGGTAGATGAAACATAAGGCTTAGAACTCCAAATAGAACACAATTTTCTTTTCTTTCCTTTTTCTATTGTTTATAAACTATATATAACACATAACCAATTTTCATTCTCTTGAAAAACAAATAAATACATAAGTTAGAGATAACGACTTGAAACAATTTCTCTAGAAAATTAATACTTAAGTACTTGCCTCCTTGTGTTGTCATTGCTACAATACCCTCCAAATTTTTTCTACCTTCAAATTTTGGAGCCTTCTTATGATCATGCCATCTTTCGCTTCAAGCCATTAAGGTCATGCTCGGTCATGTTGTTTAAGTGGCCATTTTTTCCTTTAGGAATTCTAAGTGTCAATCTACTTTCTTTCACATGCCTAGCCCTTGATGTCTTCATTAGAATACTTCTTCCAAGTAGGAAAGATAGCACATCTCTTGTCGAGAGATTGATTTGAAAATCCCCAGAGACAGTGACTGTGCAATTCTTTCCAACATTGATTGTGCAGTTTCCAATCACAGTCACTACACATTCCCTGCTCACAATCACTACGCAATCCTTGCTCACAGTCACTACATAGTCCTTTCCAATAGTGGTTGTGCAGTTCCTACTGATATTGATTGCTCAGTTCTTAATCGCGGTGACTACGCAGTTTCTTGTGATAGTGTAAGGGAATCCTCTACAAATAGTGATTGCGCACTCTTTATTGGAATTAAGAAAGCACTTCATCAAGTTAGTACTGTCACACCTCTTGGTTGTAATCAATTTAATCTCAACTCCAAGTATCCTAACATGCACTAAGCACACTCACAAATTCTAACCCTAACTACATGTTTTCTCTCCCTGTATAGATGTCCTAATCCATAGCTCATTTTCACATTCATCTTTCACTTTTGAGCTCTACACACTTTTGGAGTACAAGGAGCATTCTCTCATCTTCTAGGTGAGTTTCTCAACGATCGCTTTTGCTTTTGCAATTGTCTCTTTTTCTTTATTTTTTCCTTACAAGTGTCACTTTTTCTTGTTGTCATTCTTGTGTGTGTCTTTTATGCTTTCTTTTTTTTCCCATGTGTATCTTGTGCTCTTACATGTGTCTCTTTCGCATGCTTTCTTATATCTTGTTAAGAGCACCTTGGAACACCTTCTACAAGAAGAGCCAACACACTCTTTTGCATTAGTTGGTCCTATCTATCATACGGACATGCATTGGACACAATTCCATGGCATAGCACACCTTTTGGTTATAGTTGACACTTGTGTCGTAAAGATATATCTTAAGTGTCGCACTTGGAGATAAATGCCATTTTATTGTCGTTTCACTGTATAAATGTTGATTTTGGGTATTGTATATCTTCTGGTCATGTTCTTGTTTGTATATGTGTGTGTGATCATGTTCAAGAATTGTTGTATTCTCTTACTCTTACTCTCTTGTCTCATTTATCCCACACTTAGTCAATTTTGGAGGTCTCTTAGTCCTCACAAATTGTGCAATCCATGACCAATATTTATCCCTCAACCAAGTGTATTATGCACTATGAATCCCTAATCCATAGTGGTGGAGTTCTTACCTCTTAATACTACGCACTGCACAATAATAGAGGACAACCTCCTTCAACTGTGCATTGAACAATATCATAGCACATTCATTTCATCTTGTTGGTTACACTTTCCCAATGCACAATTTTGACCAACCTTTCCTAGAACTACATATTGTGCACTTTGAGTGTACAATCAGGTGATTTATAGCCCCTTGCAGAAAATAATTAGGCAATTATTAGGCCCTCTCCCTCAGTTACTGTGCACTAAGCAGTTATAGTGCCCAATATTGTCACTCTTGTCTCCTGAACTTGCCCTCTTTGTAATTCCTTGACCAACCTTACCTCCACTGCACACTGCAAATTTTCAGTGAGTAGTAGGGTCATATTTTAGCCCTTGCAGTATTCAATTGTGCAACACCTAGACTCCTCCATTGAAGCACTAGGCACTGTGCATTCTTAGTGAGAAGGAAAGCCTTCCTTACCTCCTGGACTTTCCAAATGTGCAATCATGAATTACCTCAGAGTTGCACAATCATAGTGCCCAGACCCTCACTCCTTACCTCGTGATCCTGCGTACTATGCCTAGGAAGGATCCTCTCTTAGTTCTTCTACAATTTCCCATCACAGTCAGTATCTCACATGAGCAAACAAGATAGAATAGGTGATTTGGCAAGACTGATATTGTCTTGTCATGAGTAAACTTCATTTGTAGGTCCTATCATCCTGACATTGAAAGATGCTACTCAAGGATGTCATCAAGGAGAGGTTACAAGAACACACTTGTGGAGCGTTAGTGTCAGTCTTTCCAGCCTTCCTCCAGTGATCAAATATGCTCTTACAAAGTGATTGTGAAGTGTCAAGGTCAAATTTTGTCATTTCAGTGAGTCTTCAAGTAAAATTTGGTTACTAGGCATTAGGTCTAGGGTTTAGGTCCAGTTTGTCTTCAAGGTCATATCTCTAAAGTCAATAAATGCCCAGCAGGCCAGAGGGATGATTATCAAAGTGTTTCTTTAAAAGATTTCATCTTGTACAGTTAATTTTTACCTTGGATTTAAAAACCCTGTTTTTAAAGCCGAGGTCATTTCTCAAAATTTTGTAAACATTGTAAAATTCAAAAATTCATCGAAAGTCAGTATGCAGCCTTGGTCCCCTTTGCTAAGATTCCTCAGAAGCTATCCCTGCAAAAAATTTCAAGAAAAAGCATCAGTTCAACCAATTTCAGGACAAAAGGAAACCAAAAAGTCAGCAACATTCAAAGTTTAAAAAGTGTCATGAAAAAATATTAGAAAGAGGGTTTTGACATGAAATAAATTCAAATCAAGGCTATAAAGTCTCTCTCTCCCTCCATTAAGCTTCATTGTGCCTTCAAGCAATAGAGAAAATCATTTTCAAGAGCATTTGGGCGGAATTGCAAAGAGGATCCGTGCGTGACCTCTCCACAGCTATGCGCGACCTGTTGGGTGGGCGTGACCTCTCCAGGGGTTCCAGCAGTTAGAAAAAAACAAGGGCACGACCTCTTGGGTGTGCGCAACCTCTCAGTCTTGCACGCGACCTTTCAAGAGCTCACCTACAGCAATTGATTATAAACTTCAAGAAGACCCTAAATCTCCTCAAGCTTTTCAGGTAGGCCTTCAGTCATATAGATTATGGTTTGCTAAAGCTTGAAGAAGATCATGATCATATATTCAAAGCCTTCATTTGCAAGTAAAGACTCCATGTGCTTTTGCTTGAAAATGTCAAAGGCAGGGTTTTTTTTTTATGTTTGCAAGGTCATCCTTTTCACCCCCATTTTTCCCCACATCTCATTACCATCTCCCTTGTCATTTTACACCTTGTTCATGCTTCAGTTGCGCCTAGGTAAGGTCATTTCCCTCTCCTAGGGTTTTGAAGGAAATTTCTCTTGGACGGTTAAATCATCGGCAAAACTTGTTTTCTGATGCTCATACACCTTCCCCTATCCTTAAAGTACCTTACCAAATTCTTCCCATCACTGAGATTCCCCAAATTCCTCATTTTCGCACAAACCCTCGTTTCTAGCTACAACCTGGCAATTTTCTAGGTTGGGCCTGTGTTTTTCCCTTTTGGACCCCTTCCCCTCACTCAATCTCTGAGATCCCACTTTCCCCTGCTTCCTAACATCCCTCCCTACTTTCAAAAATTTCCCCAAGAATTTAGAAGCCCCTTATCCCCTTCATTTCACTTCATTTCGACAAAATCCCTTGTTCCACACATCAGGATAGGTTTCACTCAAATGATGTTCCAGAGCAATCAAAGATGAATTTTGCAAAACTGAGAGAGTTTTTTGTCCACAACATGCCAAGGAAGCAAAACCTCCTTCAATTTTTACACAGGTGTCATGGTTTTAGAGAAATGTCAAAATTACAATCGCCAGATCCAAGGAGGTTGGCCAAGGCACTAAAACGACGAAAAAGGCCCGATCCACTCCAAATTTTGGCCAAATCCTCTTTGACTGAGCATGGTACTTGATTGGGGACTCCCAGCCCAAATTTCAAGAAATTTGGAGAAACTTTTGTCATTTGTGATTTTTTTGGTCAAAAAACAGGTTTTCTTCACCAAGAGGTCGCACACCGTGCGCGACCCTTTCGATTGGGAGGTCCATTTCAGGAAAAGTTTGCATTTTTTTATTTTTCATGCAAAAATACACTTACCCAGAAAAGATCAAGAAATTTCACCAAGTTTTGAGCCTCCAGAAGGTCAAAAAACAAGCAAAAAATGACTTTCTGCCACCTTTTTGACACGCAGGAAGTAGTCTTGGGAGATTGCAATTTTGGAGGGGTAAATGGACACCAAATTCAGAAATTCCAGTTGGGTTGGAAATCAGACATCCAGGCCTTTCCAAAAAGCCCACTCTTGCCTCATTTGGACACCTGGAAGTGCCTCAAAAGCTGCTCCAAATGTGCGCGACCTCTTGAGAATCAGTGCGCGACCTCTTGGGCAATTTTCACAGAAATTGTGCCTACAGCTCAGCAAAACGCAGTTTTGACTAGGTTTGACTTTTTGGAGTGAATTTTAATCCTCCTTGATGTAAATGATGTAATTTTATGATGTTTTGACACTTTTTATCTCTTCTAGAAGATTCATTCATGAGATAGGCAAAAATTAAATGAATGAATTGGTTTCCTAGCTTATAGAGGCAAGTTATTTTGACTGCCTAGATTTT